>JAQIUQ010001544.1:552500-749555 GCA_030378365.1 Hybognathus amarus
ATAATATACATTGTTCAAAAAGCAAAAGTAGTTTCAATGTAGCTAGCTACTTTTTGATTGTAACTTGTAGTGTAGCTTACTACTTTTCTAAACGGGTAGCTTGACTGTAATTAAACTACTTTAACTTACGAGTAGCTTGTAGCTTGTCAAACTATGTGGTATTCTCATGTGGTATTTTCCACTGAGAATATTTGAATGACGAATCGCTGAAGATGAGATAACCTTTGATCTTTTCAAAATGGCGGAGAAGAAACGCGAGAGCTCATGAATGGTAAAAATATGTACTATTCATGATCTAGAAAATATACAGCATATTATTTACCGTTTGAGTTTTGATCATTTTCTTGCTGTAGCAGATGACTTAAGCAATAGTTTTTGCTGAATAACAGGTCTGAATCTCCATTTTTACCACATTACGACAACAAAAGCTCTTGAACGGCAACACACTGGTACTCAGTTCACAAGTGGAAAATATATTTTCCATGGCAAGTGAACGCACCATAAATGTAGTTACGGCAAGGATGAAGCTGATTGGTTGGTTCCCGTCACTTGACCTGTAGTGGTGGCCTTTCAGTTTGTTTGTTGTTGTTTTTTAAAGTTGGGATTTTTTAGATGCGCCTGGTTTTTATTGAATTTTGAATATTGAATTTTTCTTGATAACACACTTGTTGCTTGTCTACATAATGAACTTGAGCACACAAAAGATGCAACATGTATTGCCGTCTGACCAGTCCATTGTGGACTAATGCCAACTTGTATTAATCATAATGCCGACCTGTCAGTGTCTACACTGAGGTACATCTTCGAGAAAAGCAGTGTTTGTGCATACAGAAGCTGATCCAGGAGCCTGTCGGTGTGAGTTGGAGGCACTGCTGTCTGTCCGCCTGAAGAGCGGCCCATGCCTTTTATTATTAGCCGAGTCTCTGGCTGAGATCGCTCTTGGGGATAAACAGCACAGGATACCTGATCCACAGATCATTACATTACTCGCCGGAACACACACACACACACACACACACACAATCATCCCTCCAGCTGCTTCAGAGTCTTTTTCAGAGAGGCACATGAGCGATGCGACACGACCCTCAGAAAGAACAGCAGTGAGACGAGAGCCCGCTGCGCTGCAAAACACGGCTTTCTTCCGCAGGATTGTCTAAAACTTTCTTAAAGGGATACTCCACTTTTTTGGAAATAGGCTCATTTTACAACTCCCCTAGGGTAAAACTCAACTGTTCGCAGTTCTGACTTTATATCTCGCAGTTCTGACTTTATATCATCACAATTCTGACTCATATATTTACAATTATGACTACTTTATATCTCACAATTCTGACTTTATATTCTCGCAATATTCTGACTTTATATCACGCAGTTCTGACTTTATATCTCACAGTTCTGACTTTATATCTCACAATTCTGACTCTATATCTCACAATTCTGACTCTATATCTCACAATTCTGACTCTATATCTCACAATTCTGAACTTCTATATTTACAATTCTGACTTTATATCTCGCAATTTACCTGACTTTATATTATTCACAATTCCTACTGATATTTACAATTCTGACTCTATATACTCACAATTCCTGACTTTATATCTCGCAATTCTGACTTCTATATCTACGCAGTTCTGACTTTATATCTCACAGTTCTATCTTCTACTCTATATTTCACAATTCTGACTCTATATCTCATATTTTCTGACTCTATATTCATAGTTCTGACTCTATATCTCACAATTTTGACTTTATATTCTCGGAATTTGACTCTTATATCTCGCAATTCTGACTTTATATTCGCATATTTCTGACTCTCATATCTCACAATTCTGACTTATATTCACATATTCCTACTTTATATTTATAATTCTTACTTTATATTCGACAATTTTGTACTTTATATTCTCGCAATTTGACTTTATCTAAATTTCGCATTTTATATCACAATTTCTAACTATCTTTATACACGTAATTTTGACTCATTTATATCTGCAATTTCTGACTTTATATTATATATTTCCTGACTCTATATTGCACAATTTCTGACTTTATATTCTCGTAATTTTGACTCTTATATCTCGTAATTTCCCTGACTTTATATTTATATTTAATTACTTTATATTTATAATTTTGAATTTATATCTTAATTTTGAACTTTATATTTTAAATTTTGACTTTATATTCACGCAATTTCCTACTTTATATTGTAATTCTGAATTTTATATTCGTCAAATTTTGAATTTATATATTGAATTTTGACATTTATATTTTGATTTTTTGTACATTTTATATTTCATATCAATTTTGTACTTTATATCTATAGATTTCTGACTTTATATTTCACAATTCCTTACTTTATATTTTCAATTTTTTGACTTTTATATTTGTAATTTTGATTCTTATATTTGTAATTTTTACTTTATATTTACAATTCTTTCCATATTTTATACTTTCTTAAATTTTATATTTATATTTCTTTAAATTTTAATCTTCTAACACCTATTTTCCTAATTTATATTTTCAGTATTTTTCTAATTTTATATTTGTAATTTCCCAATTTTATATTTTTTAAATTTTGATTTTTATATTTAATATTTTGAATTTTTATATTTTTAATTTTGAATTTTATATCTTATATTTCTACTTTATATTGTAGATTTTTTGACTTCATATCTTAAATTTTCTGATTTTTATATTCGGAATTTTGACTTTATATATATTGAATTTTGAATTTTATATATTTTTTGAATTTTGACTTTTATATCTTTAATTTGACTCATATTTTATATATTTTGATTAATATTTTCTAATTTTTATATTTTATATTCACTTAATTTCTACAATTTATATATTTTACATTTCCTAATTTTATATTCGCAATTTTGATTTTATATTTTTTAATTTCTGAATTTTATATTATTCAATTTCTGACTTTATATTCATAATTCTGAATTTTATATTTTATAATTTCTAATTTTATATTTTAAATTTTCTACTTTATATTCTGCAATTTTGACTTTTATATCTCTGAAATTTTGACTTTATATTTTAATATTTGACTTTATATTTGAATTTTTATTTTATATTTTTAATTTTGATTTTTATATTTTAAATTCTGACTTTATATTCTAATTTTCCAATTTTATATTTTAAATTTTGACTTTTATATTTTTTAAATTTGACTTTTATATTTTTAATTTTGAATTTTATATATTCGAATTTTGACTTTTATATTATTAATTTTGACTTTATATCTATTTTAATTTTGACTTTATATTTTTTAAATTTTGAATTTTATATTTCTAAATTTCTGACTTTATAATATTTAAATTTTGACTTTATATTTTGAATTTTGATTTTATATTATTAATTTGACTTTATATTTTTAAATTTCCTAATTTTATATTTTAATTTTGACTTTAATCTCTTAATTTTAATTTATTATATTTCAATTTTGACTTTATATATTTATATATTTTGACTTTATAATCTCGGAATTTTTGAATTTTATATTTTTAAATTCCGAATTTTTATATCTTTGTATTATGAATTTTATATTACTAATTTATGATTTTTATATTTTAATTTTGATTTTTATACACTGAATTTTGACTTTATATTTATAATTTCTGACTTTATAACACCAAATTTTCGAATTTATATTTTGAATTTTGACTTTATATCTCGGAATTATGACTTTATATTTACGAATTACTACTTTTATATCTACGCAATTAATCTAATTTTATATCAATGCAAATTCTTGACTTTATATCTTGAATTTTGACTTTATATTATACATTTTCTGACTTTATATCACGTAATTTTGACTTTTATATCGTAATTCTTGACTTTATAACATGTAATTTTGACTTTATATTCGTAATTTTCTGACTTTATATCACACAATTTTGACTTTATATTACGCAATTCCTACTTTATATTCGTAATTTTGACTTTATATCTCCAATTCGTGACTTTATATTATTAATTTCATAATTCTATATCTCGCAATTCTGACTTTATATATGTAATTCTGACTTTATATCTCGCAATTCTGACTTTATATTCACGCAATTCCTGACTTTATATCTCGCAATTCTGACTTTATATTTGAATTATGACTTTATATCACGCAATTCCTACTTTATATCTCGCAATTTTGACTTTATATCTCGCAATTTTGACTTTATATCTATTAAATTCTGTACTTATATAATTTGACTTTATATCACGCAATTCTGACTTTATATTCTCGAATTCTGACTTTATATCATCGCAATTTCTGACTTTATATACACGCAATTCCTGACTCTTATATCTACAATTCTGACTTTATATCTCGAATTATGACTTTATATCATTTGACTTTATATCTGCAATTATGACTTTATATCACGTAATTCTGACTTTATAACTCGCAATTCTGACTTTATATTCGAATTATGACTTCATATTCACACAATTATGACTTTATAACACGTAATTCTGACTTTATATCTGTCACGGTTCATGAATCGGCTGTCTCATGCTGATGTGTCTGTGTGAGTGTAATTGTGTGGGTGTGGTTACTCGTTGTGCTGATTAGTGTCACCAGCTGCCAGTCATTCAGTTCCCTACATATACCCAGCATTTTCTCTCTCTTGTTGTCAGATCGTTGTGGTTGTTATTCGGTGTGTTCCTGTGCTCGTGCCTCGTCTGTTCCCGTCTGGATCTCTACAGTTCTTCGTGTCTCCTGGATTTTCGTCTGTTCCTTGTGTCTTCTGGATGTTCCACTTCCCTGGGTTTCACTCGAGCACGCCGTCATCTGTTTTCACCACCGGATCGCCATCTCGTCCCTGCTTCACCCACCACCTGAGTGTTGTCCCCGATCTGTGCCTTACCATTGTTCATTCTGACTTGTTCATTAAACTGAGTTTATTTGCATCTTGCATCCTACTGTTATTTCCTCACAGAACGATCTGACCAAACCATGGATGCAGCAAATTCATCTCAACTCAACGATTTCATCACTCACAGTATCTCACGTATGGATCGACAGGAGGAGAATATCTCAGGCACAGGTCGTGCGGTGCAAGCACTCGTGAAGCAGGTGTCCGAGCTCACCCAACAGGTACAACTTTTACGGACTCCCACTGCGCCCCCGCGCCGCCCGTCCCCCACCACCAGCGCCTGCAGCAGCGGGGAGACCTGAGCCACGCCTACCCACACCTGAGGGATATTCCGGTGAGCCTGAGTTTTGCAGAGCATTCCTCACAAGATGTTCTATGCATTTTGCTTTACAGCCACACACGTTCCAGAGCGAACAGGCGAAGGTGGCATTTGTATTAACCCTGCTGTCAGGAAGAGCATCGCTTTGGGGGACGGCGGTGTGGGAGAACGGAGACAGCTGCTGCACCTCGTTCCAGGCACTCTCCGAGGAGATGAGGAGAGTTTTCGACCGTGCAGCGGCGGGTAAGGAGGCGGCCAGATTACTCGCCGAACTGCGACAAGGAGATGGCTCGGTGGCGGACTTTTCTCATCCGGTTCCGCACCCTGGCCGCAGAGTGCCATTGGAACGAGGCGGCGCAGTGGGATATGTTCCTGCATGGGTTGGCTGACCGCGTTCAAAAGGAGATTTATATAATGGACTTACCTGAGACGCTGAATGGACTGGTGGAACTTGCGCTGAGAGTGGACGCTCGACTGAATCGTGTGACCAGACTGACGCGCCCCAGCCGCCCACTGTTCAGCGCGGAGGATCACCAACCAGGTGGTGCGAGCGCGGTCAGCCCCGTATCCGACCACGAACCCATGCAGGTGGGGAGAGCTCGGCTTTCCCGGGAGGAGAGGGAGAGGCGGAGATCCCAAGGACTCTGTCTCTACTGTGGCCGGGCGGGCCACTTCATCCACTCCTGCCCGGTAAAAGAGCAAGCCCGGTAGTAAGTATGAGGCTACTATCGGGTGGGATCTCTGCCGAGAAGACCTCATCTACATCATCAACCCTCCTCCCGGTAAGACTGAGATGGCGACAATCAACGCACTGCACCAGCGCACTTCTGGATTCGGGAGCGGAGGGTAATTTCATGGACTTCAAACTTGCACGCAAACTTCAGATCCCCGTCACTCCCCTCTCGCACCAGATTTCCGTCAACGCACTAAATGGTCAAGAACTTCCCCGGATCACTCATGCTACTGAAGACATTACCCTCATCACTTCTGGAAATCATACTGAACTCATTTCATTTCTTCTCATGGACTCACCACTTGCACCAGTGGTTCTGGGTCACCCGTGGCTTTCCAGACACAACCCCCATGTCGACTGGTGCACTAACACTGTTTCCACATGGAGTAACCACTGTCATGAGTCCTGTTTAGTGTCTGCCTGTCCATCTGTGTCTGGTTCTGTGTTTCAGAGTGAGGCAGCGGATTTGTCTTAACGTGCCCGCGGAGTACCACGACCTGAAGGAGGTGTTCAGTAAGTCTCGCGCTGCTTCTCTTCCTCCGCATCGTTCCTATGACTGTGCTATAGATCTACTGCCAGGTAAATCTCCGCCTAAGGGCAAACTTTACTCTCTTTCTATTCCCGAGAGGGAGGCCATGGAGAAATATATTTCTGATTCTCTGGCCTCTGGATTCATCCAGCCTTCCTCTTCTCCTGCGGGGGCGGGGTTCTTTTTCGTTGGGAAGAAGGATGGTTCTCTGCGACCTTGCATTGATTACCGAGAGTTGAACAACATTACGGTAAAGAATTCATACCCTTTGCCGTTGATGTCTTCAGCTTTCGAGAGGTTGCAGGGAGCATCCATTTTCACGAAATTGGACTTACGTAATGCATATCATTTGGTTCGCATCAGGAAGGGGGATGAATGGAAAACCGCTTTTAATACCCCCAGGGGGCACTTTGAATATTTGGTTATGCCTTTCGGGCTGTCCAACTCCCCAGCGGTTTTCCAGGCACTCGTTAATGATGTGTTGAGAGACATGGTAGATCAGTTCATATATGTCTACCTGGATGACATATTGATTTTTTCTTCGTCTCTCCAGGAACACGTTCAACACGTCAGACGAGTGCTCCAGAGACTGTTAGAGAATGGGCTTTTTGTCAAGGCGGAGAAATGTTCGTTTCATGCACAGTCTGTTCCCTTCCTAGGGTACATCATCTCCTCTGAGGGAGTGCGCGTGGATCCTGACAAGGTTAAGGCTGTGGTAGATTGGCCAAGTCCAGATTCCCGTAAGGCCCTACAGCGGTTTCTGGGGTTCCGCCAACTTTTACGACGTTTCATTCCGTAACTTCAGCCAACTAGTCGCGCCTCTGACTGCCTTGACCTCCCCCCGAACGACGTTCAGGTGGTCGAACACTACTGAGGCAGTGTTCAACAACCTCAAAAGTCGCTTTGTTTCGGCTCCCATTCTTGTCACCCCTGATCCCACACGTCAGTTCGTGGTGGAGGTCGACGCGTCAGAGGTGGGAGTAGGAGCAGTGCTTTCACAACGCGCTTCCTCAGATGACAAGTTGCATCCCTGCGCGTTTTTCTCATCGATTATCGTCTGCCGAACGTAATTATGACATTGGTAATAGAGAGTTGTTGGCAGTCAAGTTAGCGTTGGAGGAATGGCGTCATTGGTTAGAGGGTTCGGGGGTACCTTTTATCGTTTGGACCGACCATAAGAATCTTGAATACATAAGATCTGCTAAAAGACTCAACTCCAGGCAGGCTCGGTGGGCGCTTTTTTTCGGACGTTTTGATTTTGTTCTCTCGTACCGCCCCGGGTCCAAAAACATCAAACCCGACTCTTTATCTCGTATTTTTGATCCATCCGAACGCCCGGTGACTCCCGAGTGTATTTTACCTGAGAATGTTGTCATCTCCACTCTGATATGGGAGGTCGAATCGAAGGTCATGACAGCCTTAGAAGGGGTAACGCCTCCGCCTGGTTGCCCACCGAGTCGATTGTTTGTTCCGGAGGGGTTACGGTCCGACGTTATTCGATGGGGTCATTGCTCCAACGTGGCTTGTCACCCAGGAGTGACTCGCACCAGTTTTCTAGTTAAACAACGATTTTGGTGGCCATTGATGGCTCGCGACATTCACGATTTTGTGTTGGCTTGCTCAGTCTGTGCCACTAGTAAGACATCTAACCAACCCCCAGACGGGTTACTTCGACCGCTGTCTGTCCCTTCGAGACCCTGGTCCCATATCGCTCTAGATTTTGTCACCGCCCTCCCGCCTTCTAATGGCATGACGGTTGTTTTAACCGTAGTGGACCGGTTCTCGAAGGCGGCACATTTCATTCCCTTGCCCAAATTACCTTCAGCCAAGGAGACAGCGGTCACTGTCATAGATCACGTTTTTCGGTTACATGGCCTCCCGATGGACGTGGTCTCTGACAGGGGTTCCCAATTCATATCCAAGTTTTGGCAAGAATTTTGTAAATTGCTGGGGGCCACGGTCAGTCTGTCCTCGGGCTATCATCCCCAGAGTAATGGACAGTCTGAGCGAGCCAATCAAGACCTCGAAAGAATGTTGCGATGTGTGGTTGCCAAGAATCCGTCGTCCTGGAGCCAACAGCTTTCTATGGTGGAGTACGCCCACAATTCATTACCAGTGTCATCCACGGGCCTCTCGCCATTTAAGTGTAGTTTAGGTTACCAGCCACCAATTTTTCCGAGTCTGGAATCCGAAGTCGCGGTCCCCTCCGCTCACGCGTTCGTCCAGAGGTGCCACCGTACTTGGACTAGAGCCCGTGAGACTCTACTCCAAGCAGGGAGGCGCATGAAGGCCAAGGCCGATCGCCACCGGTCAAAGCCTCCCGTCTACGTCGTGGGTCAAAAAGTGTGGCTTTCTACCAAGAACATTCCTCTCCGCTCCGTATCTAACAAGTTAGCTCCCAAATTTATTGGCCCGTTTCCTGTCACCAAGATTATTAGTCCGGTGACAGTCCGCCTCAAACTTCCTCCTGCGTACAGGAGAATTCACCCCGCCTTCCATGTATCCAAAATCAAGCCCGTGTTTCGTTCTCACATTAATCCGCCTGCCCCGGTTCCCCCCGCCGCGACTCGTAGATGGGGAACCCTCATATTCGGTAAACCGTATTCTGGACTCGAGACGGAGGGGACGCGGATTCCAGTACTTGGTGGACTGGGAGGGTTACGGTGCGGAGGAGAGAAGTTGGGTACCTGCTAGAGACATCCTGGATCACTCCCTTATCGATGATTACAATCGACAGGTAAGGGAGTCTGAGAACGCCAGGAGGCGTTCTTAGGAGGAGGGGTACTGTCACGGTTCATGAATCGGCTGTCTCATGCTGATGTGTCTGTGTGAGTGTAATTGTGTGGGTGTGGTTACTCGTTGTGCTGATTAGTGTCACCAGCTGCCAGTCATTCAGTTCCCTACATATACCCAGCATTTTCTCTCTCTTGTTGTCAGATCGTTGTGGTTGTTATTCGGTGTGTTCCTGTGCTCGTGCCTCGTCTGTTCCCGTCTGGATCTCTACAGTTCTTCGTGTCTCCTGGATTTTCGTCTGTTCCTTGTGTCTTCTGGATGTTCCACTTCCCTGGGTTTCACTCGAGCACGCCGTCATCTGTTTTCACCACCGGATCGCCATCTCGTCCCTGCTTCACCCACCACCTGAGTGTTGTCCCCGATCTGTGCCTTACCATTGTTCATTCTGACTTGTTCATTAAACTGAGTTTATTTGCATCTTGCATCCTACTGCTATTCTCACAATATCTCACAATTTTTTCTGACTTTATAAGACGTAAATTCCTACTTTATATCTCTTAATTCTGACTTTATATTTTTCGGAATTAATGACTTTATATCTACAGCAATTCTGACTTTATATCTCGCGATTACTGACTTTATATCACGCAATTCTGACTTTATATCACGCAATTCTGACTTTATATCTCGCAATTCTGACTTTATATCACGCAATTCTGACTTTATATCACTCAATTCTGACTTTATATCTCGCAATTCTGACTTTATATCTCGCAATTTTGACTTTATATCTCGCAATTACTAGACTTTATATCACGCAATTCTGACTTTATATCACGCAGTTCTGACTTTATATCACGCAATTCTGAGTATATATCTCGCAATTTTGACTTTATATCTCGCAATTCTAAACTTATTTCACGCAAATCTGACTTTATAACACGCAATTCTGACTTTATATTACGCAATTCCTGACTTTATAATATCGCAATTCTGACTTTATATTACGCAATTCTGACTTTATGACACGCAATTCTGACTTTATGTCATGCAAATGCGACTTTATATCTCGGAATTCTGAATTCTGAATTACCTTTTTTATTTTTCATTAAGTGGCGGAAACAATCTTCCATAGCATCATTCATAGATGTACATCTTAAAAGCTGCAAACAGCACTTATGATGCATAAAAGCTTGATCTGTCTGTCCTTATATATAAATTGCTTTAATATACAGTAGTACAGATTATAGTGAGGCATCACTGAACAACGTTATGTTTCTATTTTGATGTAAAGCCAAGGAAGTGCATCAGTTAAATGTGGATTATCAACTCATTAAAATTCTGAGTGCAATTACTAAAGTTAGAGAGAGCAGTTATCACACGCTGTTTGGCAGCTATCAGTCAGCTTTGAAATTGCCATCTTTAGTGATTAGGATCTTACTTTTAAATGTCAGTCTGTTCTTCAAGGCGATCTGCCCTCTCTTGTGGATGCCATCTTCAAAAACTTGAAAAAAGTCGGAACTGATCTCTCAGATTTTCAATTTCAGATTAAGATGTTCTGGAGAACAGTGCTTTCCAGCAGGCGATTCGTTGCAGGTCATTTGCATAAAATCACACTGAGTTATGAGGTACAAGCTCTTTCATAGAAAACACACTCTGTTCTGGGACACACAGGGAATTGAACGGCCTGTTTATCGGGATAATTGCTCTTCGGAGACAGATGTATTCAGTGGCTTTCAGTATGAATGAATACATATAAGATGCAACACCTTCCAAAGGCATGAAACAACATGCGCCGGTTTTTACTAGAAAACAGCGAATCCTTCAAGCCATGAGCTGAGAACTTTTCGTTATAAAAAGAACACCAGAGCAAATAAAACCCTGATGTTCAGGATTAAATCTGCAGGATTACAATATGACATTCATAAAAATTACAGGCAGTGTAAATTAGTTCACAGCTCAACTAAGAAAGTGTTGAAAAAAGTGCAAACAAAAATTAAAAATGGCAGATTTACTAGAGTGGCAAGAGAGTTTCGTATTTGTGAGTTTCCTTCATGAAGGAATAACAAAGCCTGTAGGGTTTGTTAAAGGGTTTGTTAAAATGGTTTTCTTTGATAGCTTTCCAATTTACACAACATTCGATTTTTTTTTTAAATGTTGAAGAAAGCAAGTCAGTCAGGTTTGAAATAGCACACAAGGGTGCGTAAATGATCACATCATTTACATTTGTGGAAATAATTTGTTTAAATAAATATTGTTTCAAAATATGGTTTCTCAAAAATATCATGTCACTTCTGTTTACTCTTCTGTTGCATGAATTGCATCACTAGTTGCACTTACTAAAAACAAGATGCAGATTATTGCTATTTAACAGGATCTTTCACTACATTCAGGGTAAATAGCGTGTGATTTTTTCCCTTAATTTAAATTGCCACTTCCAGTTGTGTTGCATTTTATTCCAATTAAGGGACAGTTCACACAAAAATTATTATATCATTAATGATTTACCTTAATTTCGTTACACACCAACATGACGTATTTATTGTGGTCAAAAACACTAAGATTTTTCATCTTCTTTATCTTCTTTGATTTTCCAGTTGTCAGCCTGTGTGTTTTCCTCACTCCTTTTCATGCTAATTCAAATTAATTAGTGATCGTTGGCGTGATTGTTAATCTCACTGTCCGACACTCCCGAATTAGGCTACAGCTCATGTGGAAGAACATTACAATCCCGCCTCCGCAAGCTAATGAAATATGCATATTAACTGGAAAAATTGCTGACCTTTGATTCACACATGTTCAGTAATGGCTTTGCTAATTTCAGACTAATTGCATGTCACTAGACGAGCTATGATATGTGTCTGCTGCACCTTGTCATCAGTTGTGTAAAGCTAACCGCTGCTTCACACTCTTGAACCCTGTTTTTAAAACAATTGTGCTCAAAATGTTCGGTTTAAAAATATCTATATTTTAAAAAAATTTATTGTGCGAATGTTAAGGGAACATTCCATTTCATCAGTCTGCAAACATTCCAAAACAAGCGGTAACATTTTATTAGAACGTTCTGAAAACGTTCTGTGTTTGATATTTGAGAAGCTTTTAAATACAAAATCATTAACTTCTAGATCGACACAATTGCACATTGCACACACAGAATTGCACATAGGCCTACAATAGAAATGTAGGTCCGTGTAATGCTTCACAATTCAATTTTCAGACCATAAAATGCAAATGAAAAATGGAAACCAGACATTAATTTTTCTTGTTTTTCCAGTTACATTATCAATGTATAGTTACTTTTTTCAATTTTACTTGTGCTAAATTGTGTCTTCAGAAACAAACATTTGAATAAATTAAATCTAAATGATTTTTTTTATTTTCGTCTTGTAATTTGCGCCGTGGGCGGTACCATTACCACGAGGGCGTGGCCGTGGACTAACTTTAATATCATTTCATTGATGCAACTGCTTTATTTACACTGCATGCACGTTGAGGAGAAGTTTAAAGAGGGGACTTGTTTATTTTTAATGAATAAATACCATCCGGAAATGACAGTGTCAATAAAGTAAAATCAAAGTCATGCAATAGGCCTATACTATTTCCTAGAATAAACTATGCCAAAAAAGGTTGAAAGTAAAGCATTATCTTAAAGCAAATAATAGTGTAATAAAAAAAACCCTCTTTGTGATGATCACACGTGGCTTTAGGATAGGCTAACGTTAGATAACCCTCTTTATTCTATATCTAGATTTATGAAACATTATTATTCTAATGTAGGCTATAAATAATTCGTTATTGTTGTGTGAGATTTAAAAAAAACTAAGGACAGGTTAATCACTTTTGGAGGCTGGCACCATTTATCATCAAAACAAATAAATGACAGATAGGTGGATGAGGGCGATCCTCGCTCGATGCGGGGCAACATTAAACTGGGCGTGGGACAGCCTAGGCCCGTTGAAGCGGCCGTCACGCAGATCCCGGAACTAGCAAATGTTAAAAACTCGCCAAACTCGCCGGGTGTGGTGGACGCAAGTAACGATCGATCACCTACGCCGCGTGTCCCAGTCTATGGCCGTTGTTCAGCTCTACAGAGAAAATACAGAGCGGTAAAGCCTATTTTACTTTCTCGATGAATGCTCGATCAACACAACCACAAGCAGTGTTGTGCATGAACGCGTTTAATGAACTCGTTCATATTTTCGCCGAACGCTGAACTGAACGAATCACTTTTCATAAAATGAACGTGAACGAGAGCGCCGCTCACTCTGTCAGGAATGAATGAGGAGCACGCCACGCGCAGTTCGCGCTCATTTGAAAAGTCAGGTTTTATCTTCAACCCCAGTTTTGAGTCGCCAAATCCATTTGTTTATAGATCAATGATTGGAAGTGTTTAACTTATAATATTTGTAGCAGGGTATGTATATCCCTTGCTAAGACATGTGACCAACTGGGCGGCAACGTCATCAAAATGCAAAGAATTATGGGTATGTTTGGCCAGTTTACATGGACTAGCATAGCAGGCTTGCTTTCTTAATCCCGTGTCGAATTCGGCCATGTCTGTAATTTGTAAAGTAAACATTCCCCCGCAAATTACCTATATTTCGCGAACACCGAGGTCTCTGCTGATAGCTATTAGTCCCGTGTGAATCGACATCTCTGTGATTTGGCCGGATCGTATATATTTTTTTCAAGGTTTTTGTTTCATCTGCGACTTTTTATCCATCTTTCACGGAGAATATAGGCTGAGTTGGTGTGTTTTGATAGTATTTCGTGTGCGGGGTCATATCGACAACTATACCATTTGCAGAAAGAGAAAGCTATACCATCAGAAGAGCAAAAACAAAAAGAACGAATAGATGTAGATGAATGACATGTTTAGCAGGATATGGTAAGGACAGTTCTTCTGTTTATTATATACAGCTAGACATAATAAAGACAAGACATTTCAAAGCTATAGCCTAATGACATCATATCCGGGAGATAAGTCAGTAAATTCGAGTAAAATCGCAGGCTTAGCTTATCCCGTGCGAATGCGCCATATCGAAATTCAGATGTGGGTGGGTAATTTCAAATTTACACATGGTCCCCAGGTAATACTAATCCCGTGCGAATAGGGCTTAAATACATTTTTATTTTATTTTATTTTTTATATTTGGCAGGTGTGTGACAATGTCCAAGGGTTCCTGTGATTTATTTGAGAGCAGGATTTAAACCTAATGTTACTGCACTGCTGCTTTGCCTGGGTCTCAATTTATTGGCTCTTGTAGACATAACTTTATTTTTATTGTTTTGAGTTCTGTCTAAACTGAGTTAATTTTGTTTCTGAGTAAACGTGTTTGTTGCTTTGGTTTATGAATATGTACTTTTGTTTTACAAGTGTAAAATCTTTTGTATGTGAGTAGTTTGTGTTTTCTTTTTAATTGGATCACTGAACGGGGAGGGGTTGGCTGTGGTTATAATTTGATTTTATGTATTTTTCATGGTTAACATTTTTTTTCAGTGTGTTTGTGTGTGTGTTCCAAGGTTTTCATCCAAGGTTTTCAGAGTGACTGAAGAGAGCAAAATCATGTTCAGCCGTTACCTTTGACCTTCATCCAAACAGACAAACTTATTTACAATCCAGGACAAACAGGTGAGCTGTGAATTACCCTTGGTTGAAGCTATCAAAATGCATTATGCAATATATGTGAGTTTGTTGGTGTCTTTGCAGTTAATTTCAGAGTTGTTTCCATGGATGGATCCTAAATTTGTGCCTTTTGATCAAATGGTAAGACCAGATGTTTCACCATTTTGAGTGTTCTGACCATAAATGAAAAGCAAATTAAATGCAGGTTCTTTTAAGATGCAGACATTTCAACTTCAATAACTGCTTTTGAATGTTTATTATTCCTGTCTGTCTTGCACTTCTCCACCTGCTCGTGGTGCAGGTGAGTTTGCTTCTGGTTCAAGACTTTGAATGGAGCCAATGCAGCTTTTTGCACTTTTCTTTCTTTGCAGATTTTCTCTGAGCTGTTAATTTGTTTTAACAGGACAAAGATAATAACCGGATTGGTCAGTGGACAAATGTTTCCTCAACGGAGCTGATATTGGAGCTTTCTCAGTTAAACCCAGAGGCTCAGATGGGGATGTACACACTAAAGGCTTTTATTGCTGACCGAGAAGTCTCCCAAGTTTTTGAGGTGAAAAAATACGGTAAGTTGTTGTGTGATGTGCAGTTCAATGACAGATCTGAGGCCTTAACCTAAAGCGCTTTGTTTCTGGTTTAGTTTTGCCCAAGTCTGATGTGACTAAACACACCGCAGACCTACAGCGTTGCAGTTATGGGACTGAAAGTTGAGTCCTGTGCCAAGTGAGTGATGATTTATTTTCTTGTCTTGTGGTTGGTCAGTTCTTTATCTTGTTCTGATGTTTCCCAGATTGTCCGTTCCAGTTGTCTGTCAGCGTCGATATGGCTCCAGCAGTGCAGATTCTGGTCTACAGCGTTTATCCCAGAGAATGTAGTTGCTGCTAATGTGCCACTTGACACCGATATTAGTTTTCAGAACCATGTACTGTATGATGTGGCTATTTTTCAATTTGGGAATGTTGGTGTGTGTTGGTCCTCCCAGCTGTTCCTGCAGAGGGAAATGTTCTGATGGTTCCTGCTCAAGCAGGATCTCTGTGTAGCCTCAGTGCTGTAGATTCATTCATTAAAAACCAACACATTATGACTTTAGTCTTCTTCCTCTTCTTTAGTCTTTTTAGCTGTTGGATAAAATGTAGTTTTTTGTGTTGTAATAGTCTATACTTGCTTTTGTTGCTGAATGTGATCTTTTAATGTGACAGAAGGACGGACAGAAGTAAGATATGTGGTGCCGGAGGACTGGAGGCCGGAGGATCGGAGGTAAACATTTTTTTTTTAATAAACATTAAATATAAAATCCATCCATCCATCCATCCGGGACCCATGGCGGCGCACGAGTCGTCCCCTCTTCGTGTGTCCTGGTGCGCGCCGCCATGGTCCCCATGGCGGCGCACGCGGCGTCCCTCTTCGTGTGTCCTGGTGCGCGCCGCCATGGTCCCCATGGCGGCGCACGAGGCGTCCCCTCTTCGTGTGTCCTGGTGCGCGCCGCCATGGTCCCCATGGCGGCGCACGAGTCGTCCCCTCTTCGTGTGTCCTGGTGCGCCACGAAGGCGTCCCCTCTTCGTGTGTCCTGGTGTGCGCGCCATGGTCCCCCAAATGGAAATCGGAGATATACATCTTGTTCGGCTTGAGCCAGGGATCGCAGTGATGCAAAAATCATGATTCTAGCTCAAACGGTCAAGGAGTTATGCGCAATTTAGAACTTTTAGATTTTTTTTTCTTTCTAGCAAAAACAATAGGTTTTCAGCACTTCGTGCTTGAACACCTAATAATTAGAGACCTTTTGACGATTATAGAGCCACCTATGATCCGATCCTCACGAAACTTTGCATGCTTCCTAACCATGTTAGGACACATTCTCATCGATTTTTGTGAAGTTGTGACTTTTTTTGGGGGGGAGGGGGATTTATTGGCTTTTGGCTGTATTTTTGCCAGGGACCACATTCTAAATGACCCTGTTGTAGCCAATCAAATGCAAAATTTCAACTTTTTTTTGATAATTATTTATCTAGAGAGTCCAGAGAATAGGCCTAGACTGGTTTGGTCCCGGGACTAGAAAAAAACAGGGACTAGTTCGCAAAAGTAGGTTTTAGACAAAAAACGACATAGCAATGTTCCCCATGGCGGCGTCACGAGGCGTCCCCTCTTCGTGTGTCCTGGTGCGTCCCCTCTTTGTGTGTCCTAGTGTGTGCGCCATGGTCCACCCCCAGGGGACCATGTGGAGGAGTGGGAGGAGTCGGTTCTGGATCCGACTCCTCCCGTGGATTTCATGTTCTGCACACCACTATACCATGGAAGCTTGTTTCTTTTTTCTTGAAAATGAAAAAAAAATTAAGCCCTTCAGTCTGCTTCTGTTTAAAGTTTTATTTCTCTGATTCAGATACATAATTTTAATTTCATATGGGCCATTCTACGGAAATTTTCATTTTTCTGTCCCTAGCCTTTTACAGAAATATTTTAAAAATACTTACAAGTTCTTTATATTTTAAAATGAAAATAATTTTATTGCCAATTGTAATATATATTTTATATCAGATTCGCTAAATGGACGAGTAAAATACTGGCAACAATTTTTAATGGAAAATGGCTTGATATTGTCAGAATGTGGACATTTTTACAGCAAGGGTTAACAGTGCAGTTATTATCAATAAAAACTGTCACTAAGAGTGAAAAATTTCGTACTGTGTTCCGTCTTTTAAACTTCTCCTCAACGTGCATTGTAATTAAAGCAGTTTCATCAATGAAATGATAGTAAAGTCAGTCCACGGCCACGCCCCCATGCTAATGGTACAAATTACAAGACGACAATTTAAAAAATCAGTTAGATTTCAATTCATTAATTCCAATGTTTGTTTCTGAAGTCACAATTTAGCACAAGTAAAATTGAAAAAAAGGAGAAAAAGGCAACTACATTGATCATGTAACTGGAGACACAAGAAAAATTAATGTCTGGTTTGCATTTTTAATTTTTTTCATTTGCATTTTATGGTCTGAAAATTGAATTGTGAAGCGTTACACGGACCAATGTACATTATGTTAACGTCAATTTACATTCTTGAAGTGAACTTACTGCTAGTTGACGTTGACGTTGCTCCAATGAGGAAACCCATTTCAGTTTGTGATCATGATGGCATCATCGATTGATCTCCACTGATTGCAGGCATAGGCTACGTTAGATTTCCACATGTAAATGACTAACATTGACTTGAAAATGATTCATTTATACTGCAGCTGTATAATAATTCCAGAGTCGGTATATGATTGATTCTTACATGCATCAGATGTAAATGATCAGGTCAGCTTCGAATAAAAAGGAAAGACCCAGATAAATCAAATCCACAGAAAAAGCCATTAGGGAGCGATTTGTTATTCCCGGCCCTTACGACCCTTTTATGGAGGCCATATTCCCTCAAAATATCGTTAACTTGACGACCCCAGCGCATGCTAAAGTGTGATTTCCAATCTAGCTGAGTTTTCATTAGGCAACTTGTAAAATTTAAGCGTGGTCCATTTATAATTCATGCAGATGAGTGTGGTTAGACGTTTCTCAAACCTCATTCTGAATAAAACATGAAGTTTGTTTGTTTGTTGCCGTATTAAAGACCCCTTTGACAGGCGTATTTCAGGGTCCCCGTCGACCGTATTCAACTCATAAACATGCATGATGTCACTTCCTGAGATCACAAACATGCCCAGAGTGGATTTCTGCTTTCTGAGTCAGTGTTTGTACGTCAGTCTGATTTTCTCCCTGAACGGCCGTTAGCTGAACAGGTGGCTGTCGTTTAGTCAGTCACTCATTCGGTTTGTGCTGTTAGGCCCATGTTTTTTTAAAGCTCTCTCTCTCTCTCTCTCTCTCTCTCTCTCTCTCTCTCTCTCTGTCAGTGATTCAGTAAGTGTAATAAGGCAGGCAGACCTGTGGGAGAGAGGAGCAGAAATGAATTTTAAAAGCAGCAATTATACAGACGTTTCTCTGTCCATGCAAATAAATTCGATCTCAGCGAGTTTGAGACGTGCTAGTGACAACAGCATAAAATTATTCTCTCCATTTGGTGCTTTAGATTTCATTTTAAAACCATCTTAGGCAGGGTGAAAGGAAAGGAAAAATGTCAGCAAATAGAGACAATGTGCGGTTCAGCAGCTCTAAACCACAGGCGGTGCAATTAGAGCAATTACCCTCATGCTCTACTCCATTTATTCCCATTCACTGTTAATGGCCACTTAAAAACTGGATGGCATTTTCACTCTATTACTCTATCCCCATCCAGCCATCCATCCATCTAACCATCCATCCAACCATTCAACCATCCATCCGTCCATCCATCCATCTAACCATCCATCCATCCATTCGTCCATTCAACCAACCATCCGTCCATCCATCCATCCATTCATCCATCCATTCATCCATCCATCCATCCATCCATTCATCCATCCATCCATCCATCCATCCATCCTTCCATCCATCCAACCATTCAACCATCCATCCATCCAACCATCTATCCGTCCATCCATCCAGCCATCCAACCATCCATCCATCCATCCATCTATCCAGCCATCCTTCCATCCATCCATCCATCCATCCATTCATCCTTCCATCCATCCAACCATCCATCCAACCATCCGTCCATCCATCCATCCATCCAGCCATCCAACCATCCATCCAACCATCCGTCCATCCATCCATCCATCCATCCATCCATCCATCCAGCCATCCAACCATCCATCCAACAATCCCATCCAACCATCCATCCATCTATCCAGCCATCCATCCATCCGTCCAACCATCCGTTCATCCATCCAACCATCCGTCCATCCATCCAACCATCCATCCAGCCATCCAACCATCCCCAACCATCCAACCATCCATCCATCCGTCCGTCCATCCATCCTTCCATCCATCCATCTGTCCATCCAGCCATCCAACCATCCCCAACCATCCATCCAACCATCCCCATCCATCCATCCATCCATCCATCCAACCATCCATCCATCTATCCAGCCATCCATCCAACCATCCATCCATCCAGCCATCCAACCATCCCCAACCATTCAACCATCCATCCATCTATCCAGCCATCCATCCGTCCATCCAACCATCCATCCATCTTCAACCATTCAACATCCATCCAACCATCCATCCATCTTCAACCATTCAACATCCATCCAACCATCCATCCAGCCATCTAACCATCCCCAACCATTCAACCATTCAACCATCCATCCATCCAACCATTCAACCATCCATCCATCCATCCATCCATCCATCCATCCAACCATCCATCCGTCCATCCATCTAACCATTCAACCATTGAACCATCATCCATCCATCCAACCGTCCATCCAACCATTCAACCAAACATCCATTCAACCAAACGTCCATCTAACCATCCTCCATCCATCCGTCCACCCAACCATCCTCCAGCTAGCCATCCATCCATCCATCCATCCATCCAACCAACAATGAATTAAAAATTTGGGGTAGTACGATTTTTTTATGATTTGAAAGACGTCTCTTCTGATCACAAAGGCTGCTTTTATTTTATCAAAAATGAAACACTAATATCATTTTAATTTTAAATAAGATCTTTTCTTTTTTTAATATATTTTAGAAGTAATTTATTCCTGTGATGGCAAAACCGATGTTTTGATTTTTGAGGTTTGCACAGATAATCGCTAAGGGTTTTCTGTTAGATTGGTGTAATGTTAGCGGCCACTAAGTTAATAACTAATGATCTTCACGACGGAAGTGAATCAATCAAGACTATCTTTAACTGGACAATAACTTAATCCTAGAGCTGTGGTAAATCCTAAACAATCTGTTACAGTCATTTCTATTATCCCTGTAAAGCTGCTTTGAAACAGTCCATACAGGTAAATGCGCTTTATAAATGAAAGTGACTTGACTTGTGTGAGTCAGATCTGTCATGACGCTCCTCCTCTGCAGGAGAACCAAGGTGCCGTTAACGCTTTCTAGGGTCCAAGAAAACATTACATAAATGATTCATGCTGCATTTTATATGCACAACTGCTAACTCAAAAGTGTACCGGGTAAAAGAGCCAAATCTGCAACAGAGAAAGACAAAAATGACATGAATCTGTGAACTGTAAATGTGAAGAAACGCCGCATGGCTGTTATATATCTGAGACGAGAGCGGCTCCAACAAGTGTTTGGAAACTGAAGTGACACTTAAAAATGACTGAATGTCATGTTGCATTAGATTACACATCAAATCAAGTGTCTTTTATTAAGATGTACAGACACAGTTTAAAAGCAAAGCGTCTGACAGACTAAAGTTTCTTGGGTTGTAAACCCTGAAACAACAGATCCTAAAAACACTTGTGATCTTGACATCATACATCCGCTAAAAATCACCCAAAGTTGAAATATTGAGACTTCAAACATGAAGGAAAGCGATGCCAGAGACAAGAAAAGATCCTGCAGCATTTCACACACTTGATCTGATGAAATGTGACCTTTTTGGAAGAATTCATTAGTAAAAGGATCAGTAAACTCAGTATAATTATATATGAAGTGAATGTTTGTTTCTGTTTATTGAGTTTGGATATAATTAGACATGGACACTATAATTAAGCGTCTCCAGCTGCGTACAGGCAAGAGTCACTGTAAATAATCCTGGAAGTGTTTCCATACACACAGCGACCTGTAAAACCACAGCTTCATTATCTGTGGAAGACATAATTATACATGAATTAAAGATAATGTAAAGACTGTACAGGACTTTGGGGAAAGAGCTTATATCATTAGGATCTTTTGAGATAAATGACTATGAAAAGAAATGTTTTTTAATGAAAACATTACAGGATTTTCTCCATATAATGGACTTCAGTGGGGTCCAAACGGTTCAAGACAAGGCGAACATTTGTGCTTATAAAACTTAAACTTTGTTATTTATTTTTTAAATGAGTGATCATTTCGCTTGATAAGACCCTTATTCATCAACTGGAATCGTTTAAAGCCCTTTGAAGCTGCACTGAAACTCTCATTTGGACCTTGAACCGTTTGGACCCCATTGAAGTCCATTATATGGAGAAAATCCTGGAATGTTTTCATCAAAAACCTTCATTTCTTTTCCACTGAAGAAAGAAAGACATGGACATTCGGATGACATGGGGGTGAGTAAATTATCAGCAAAAGTTTTTTAAAGTGAACTACACCTAAGTAGCAATGACAATAACATATATATATATATATATATATATATCTATATTATCTATATATATTTGTGTATATATATATATATATATATATATATATATAACATATATATATATATATATATATATATATATATATATATATATTCACCTTTGTTAAAAACCTTGGTATTTATAAAAAACCTTATTAACCCATTTTTTTGTCAATACATGATAATCTAAATATTTGATTAGAACAATATAAAGTGAATGATGACAGAATTGATGATGACAGGCTGATATTGGAACATTAAAGTAGTCATTAAATAAAAATGGACAATTCTTCAGTTCAGTTTTTTTGTTTTTCATGGAATATTAAAGTGTTTATTCTAAATGATTTATCAGTGCACATCATTATTGTATAAATTCATGTTCCTGGTAATCTTGAATCAGAAAAACTTCATCTCTTCTCTGATGACGAGGGCGGGCAACAACCTGTCACTCACATGAGATCCATCCAATAGCAAACCACAACCATCCAATCAAATCCCCACAGACAAAATCAAGCCCCGCCCACATTTGTTCACAAAGGAAACGACAAAGAGCATCAGAGATGAGAATCAGACCTCAGATGCTGTGTGTGTGTGTGTGTGTGAGTGTGTGATTATCTGTAATCTAAACCTGTCTGTCTGTCTGTCTCTTTTCCCAGTCTGTCATAGAGATGCTCCTGCTATTCCTGTCGGAGCTTCACAAACATCCTTACATGCTTTAGAGAGAGGAGAGAGACATAAGGGTCTCAATCTATTAAAAATACTTTATGGATAATTATAAATAGATTTTTTTTTTGTCTTTCTCAAAGTATCATAGAAAGGAGGTGCAAAATCTTCAATTTGTCACGAGTGTGGTGTAGTTAAAGAAAACAGATTCAAAAGGCTCCACTTCAACGATTTACTCAAAACTGAAACAACAAACAGGTTCAGGCAGGCAATGGGTACACACACAAAACTTTGTAACATTAACAACGACCGACAAGGACAGACTGAACAGAAGCAAACTAAATACAAGCATGAATCAAACATGACAAGGTGAAGACAGGTGACACAGATGATGAACAGGTGGATGATTGAGGGAGTGAGTTCAGGTGTGGAGACAAGAGGATGCTGGGAAGTGTAGTGATTAGTGAAGATGACGAAGACAGAACGGTGCAGATGAGGACTGTGACACAAATGTTGTTAAATAGCTGATTCGTTATCTATTCTTGTTAATTTTGTTTTAGGTTTATTTTGTATCTTCATGTAAATTAAATTGAAAAAAATACTTACATAAATTACTTAAGTATTGGTTTAATTGCTACTTCCTAAGTGATATTTTTTCCCCACCATATTACTTGCTTGCTTTGCCAAATTGTTCACGCATGCAGTAAAATTGCAAATATTCCAGAAAAAGAAATGTGCAGTTTCTGTCAGAGAAGCGCAGACTCTCAGAAACAGTGACAGACAGTGACAGGCAACTAACGTGTGAATCAGAGGTGTTGACAGGAATATTTCTTGCAGTTTTTTATTGTACCTTCCAGAAAGTGATTTTAACAGGTTCAGATCAGGTTTTAAAACCACATCCCTACTTGAAAGAAATGTTTTTTAAGTGACTTACTTCATTTGATCCCATTGTGACATTAATGGTTCCTTTAATTTAATCTAAAAGTTCTAGTGGCACTCAAAACATTAATGTTTGCCTCTTGTTAAATTTATTTAATTAAAATAATTGAAAGTAACAAGATTTTCGAATATTTTGTCACAACTTAATTTAATTGTGTTCAATCAAGTGAATCTCTTTAAATCTGATTAATGTGAAAACTACATGCATCATTTTTGTTGACAGCTAACTAGGCAGTGGATCTGTAGTTCCCAGCATGCTTTGCAAGGGACTGCATTAGGAGGGTAAATTTAGGGGTGTTGTAAGTGTTTAATATTCAGTTAATTTAATTACGTTCGTTCAACAACTTCTTTTTTTATTGATTGAACATTATATGACTGCGAATACAAATGCAAGTCTTTCATTTGCTCTCTGTTGGTTCATGAGGTCAGATCTCTGGAGACGGACAGATGAGTGTCTCAGATCAGAGTCGAGAAGAACCTGCTGTTGTGGATTCAGGGTTTAGCCCTCGCTCTGAGTCGAGTCGCTGAGAGAACGTGTGTTTGACTCGCCCTCGGGCTCTCAGAGATCGAGAGAGTCTAGCACAGGTGTGTAAACCAACGTCTGTGAAAATCACAGTTAATGCCTGTCAGCAGCAGGTGATGTCACTGACTTCTTCTTGTTTGAGAACATTATCCCGGCAAACAACTATATGTTCTGAAAGCATTCTCTAAACGTTTAGAATGTCCAGTTTTTTTAAAGTCAGAGGGTCGCGTGAACATTCCATTTGATCATTTCGTAAACACTAAGGAATCGTTACATTTGAATGTTCTCTGAAACGAGTTGTAACATTTTAAAATGTTAGACGAACGTCCAACTAAATGGTTTCATAAATAAAATGTTCCAATGTATAAATAACACCTTGTGCTATCGTTCTGAGAACATTATTAAAGACCAGTTAACTCTGAACAAACATTGCATTAATGTTACTGGATGAACATTTGGTCATAACTTGCTGAGAACCTTTGCCAAAGTCCTGAAGGGTTTTTATATATATATATATATATATATATATATATATATATATATATATATATATATATATATATATATATATATATATTATCAGAGGAGATCATTATATTTTGAGATAATTGCAGTAATGAGAAATTGAACAGGTGTGGTAACACTTTACAATACAGGTGCACAAATAAGCATTAATTCATGCTTAACTAATGCACAAATAATACTGAATTAATGTGTAACTAATGATTATTTAAGCAATTCATTAATGATTACCACATTAGGAACTAATTAAGAGTCTGTAAGGTTAATGTATTAGTTCATACATGAATTGTTATTAATTAAATATGTAATTGTGGATTAATTCCATAATAACTCATTTTTTTAACTAATAGTGTTAATTAATATGTTAATTACCAGAATGAGCCAAAGCCTTGTATTTCAACTTCCAGATAATATGACAGGTACACTAATATGCATTAATACATGATTAAATACTTCATTGTTAGTGCAAATTTATGTGCAAATTACTACAATTACTAAATGACTAGTTAATAATGATGTGCCTCAACAAGTAAAGTCATAACATAATGATACCTTTGCAAATCATTAGCTAATGATTAATTAAAGCAGACAACTGGAAGTTGAAGTGCATAGCTTTAACTAATTGTGGTAATTAACACATTAATTTACACTATTAGTTAATAAAATATGTTATTAAGGAATTAATACAGAATGACACATTGAATTAATAGCAATTCATGTATTACTAAATAATCATATAGACTCTATTATTAGTTGCTGATGCAGTAATCATTAATTAATGGTTTAGTTCTTCATGAGTTATACATTAACTACATGATTATCTGTGCATTAGTTAAGCATGAATTAATGCATATTAGTGCACCCGTATTGTAAAGTGTTACCATGTGCATATATATATATATATATATATATATATATATATATATATATATATATATATATATATATATATATATATATATGATATACGCTTTCATCAGAACGCGTTGCCATGGTGATGAGCTGGCCCAAAGTTAACTTCCGTTCTGTTAGTTTATACTGTTTATTGGATAATACGGCATTGACTGTATTAGATACTATATTAAAATAGCTAGGTTTATCCGAGTATCCGGTACAGTGTTTCCCATGCATTTATTAGTGGCAGCCCAACTCATTATCAGCGCTGACCGCCACATATTGATTTCCGTGTTTTTTACAATTTAAGGAAAAGTTGTATTTGACTGCAGAGTTGCGTGTAGCGCATATTCACAAGCTCTCTCTCTCTCTCTCTCTCTCTCTCTCTCTCTCTCTCTCTCTCTCTCTCTCTCTCTACACAAACACATTAACAGCGGAGCAGAATGTATCATAACGCTGCACAGATCCATCCAACATCCTGTCATGTGGAGACCCGCCTTAAAAAAAGGTTAGCAAGCATGTAAGAAGCTAATAAGGAGAGATATATTCACCTAAAGCCTCGTCGCGGCGCTCCGCTCGCCACAGTTTTTTAACACTGCGGTAAATCAGACACGTCGGTAGAAAAACATCTTGTCTCCTATTTTTGTTCAACGGGTCTGGTAGTGTCACATTTCAGTTTGGCCAGGTAACATTTATTTTCTTTGACTGGCAAGAAATACCAGCTACTATGGTTATTTACTTGTTATGGATTGTCTGCGCAAGTTTGCCGGAAGTTAAGTTTGGGCCAGTTTTATGCACATGCGCAGTACCGTGTGTTTATGTTGTCACTGCTGAAAGCGTCTATATATATATATATATATATATATATATACACTCACCGGCCACTTTATTAGGTACACCTGTCCAACTGCTCGTTAACACTTAATTTCTAAGCAGCCAATCACATGGCGGCAACTTCAGTGCATTTAGGCATGTAGACATGGTCAAGACAATCTCCTGCAGTTCAAACCGAGCATCAGTATGGGGAAGAAAGGTGATTTGAGTGACTTTGAACGTGGCATGATTGTTGGTGCCAGAAGGGCTGGTCTGAGTATTTCAGAAACTGCTAATCTACTGGGATTTTCACGCACAACCATCTCTAGGGTTTACAGAGAATGGTCCGAAAAGAAAAAACATCCAGTGAGCGGCAGTTCTGTGGGCGGAAATGCCTTGTTGATGCCAGAGGTCAGAGGAGAATGGCCAGACTGGTTCGAGCTGATAAAAGGGCAACAGTGACTCAAATAACCACCCGTTACAACCAAGGTGGGCAGAAGAGCATCTCTGAATGCACAGTACGTCGAACTTTGAGGCAGATGGGCTACAGCAGCAGAAGACCACACCGGGTGCCACTCCTTTCAGCTAAGAACAGGAAACTGAGGCTACAATTTACACAAGCTCATTCGAAATTGGACAATAGAAGATTGGAAAAACGTTGCCTGGTCTGATGAGTCTTGATTTCTGCTGCGACATTCGGATGGTAGGGTCAGAATTTGGCGTCTACAACATGAAAGCATGGATCCATCCTGCCTTGTATCAACGGTTCAGGCTGGTGGTGGTGGTGTCATGGTGTGGGGAATATTTTCTTGGCACTCTTTGGGCCCCTTGGTACCAATTGAGCATTGTTGCAACGCCACAGCCTACCTGAGTATTGTTGCTGACCATGTCCATCCCTTTATGACCACAATGTACCCAACTTCTGATGGCTACTTTCAGCAGGATAATGCGCCATGTCATAAAGCTGGAATCATCTCAGACTGGTTTCTTGAACATGACAATGAGTTCGCTGTACTCAAATGGCCTCCACAGTCACCAGATCTCAATCCAATAGAGCATCTTTGGGATGTGGTGGAATGGGAGATTCGCATCATGGATGTGCAGCCGAAAATCTGCGGCAACTGTGTGATGCCATCATGTCAATATGGACCAAACTATATATATATATATATATATATACTGATTAAAACTGCAGAACTAGACACACTTCTCTGATTCTGATCACTGTAATTATGAGCAATTATAATCATATACTCCTTGAGCTGCAGCCGATCACATTATAGGGGTTCATTGAAACTCTAACTTCAGATGCAAAGGCTTTTTTCATCATACATCAAACTCTTCATACTTACACATGAGTAAAGAAGCTAAAGTCATTTTAATGCCCCTCCTAATTTCCCTGTGAATGTGCATCAAGCTGATGGATTGGTGAGCCAGCTTTCAACTCTAGTCTAGAAACATTACAGATGAGAATGACAGTCCTCTACAATTGGCATCATCCGTTCAAAATGCGAGTTCAAATCGATGTGAAATGCCACGCAGGGGCTTCTGGGAACATTATTGAGTGATAACTCAAATGAAGTGGTTTGAATCGGTTCAGTGAGAGAAGTGACTTGATTTGAGAAATGAATCGGATCGCACTGTGATGCTTTCGAGAGCGAGGGAGGAGAGAGTGTTTGAGAGTTTGCTCGTTCACTCGTGTGCAAGACAATGTGACAAAAACAACATGTGGCATTTTGTCTCGCTACACTGCTACTAGCAGAGAAAATGGAAAAGCTATTGTTTCATTTATTTAAAAGCTGAGCTCTATCTGAAAAATGTTCGGTTAGAAATGTCACTGTTCAACCTTTTTTATACACCAAATATCACCTGATAGATAACAATCAGTTAGAAAATCAGAAAATGACAGAAGTTAATTGACAATGTTTTTTGTTTTAAAGGAGGTGTATTTAACATCCAACTCAGATAACTGGATTGTTTAATAACAACAAAAAGGGCCATTTTGTCTAGACTTTGAATGCCTTCTTTGGAAGATTGTTGTGAAAATTTAAATGAAAATGGTTCCATCACCAATTTTTTTTTCACTTCCCAGAATTCATTTCCTTTTGAACTACATTTCAGTAAATTCAACATAACCCTCATCCATTCCGTTATACGATCTATAACAAATCCTTCCCTCGCGGGTCAAAATGACCCTAAGCCCTTTTGTCCAGAAAGCCTATTTATTTCATTTTGATAATATTTGTTCTGTTTTAAATGAAATTTGAAGATTTTTTTGTTATTTTTAATTTTCCTTTAAAGTACTAGATTTGATTATTTTATTTTTTTTTTTAATTTAAAGAGTAACTAAACAATAAACCAACTTTTTTTAGTTAATGATCTGTAAGAATAGATCTTTATTAATACCAGTCATTGATTCGACTAACTTTTTTGACATTTGTGTATAAAGTGTTTTATTTCTACAATATATGGTGTAAAAGCGTCTTAGTGCTGCCCTCTTCAGGTTGAACGGTGCAGTTGAATTTTCCTATTGGATGTTCCGCACTTCGTGGCGTACGCATGTTTCAGCTCACCACGCTCTTGGCACGAGTGGCAGTATAAAAACCAGCTTGTTTCGTCAAAACCACTGTAGCGAGTCAGGAGTTGGAATTGCGAGTATTGAAAACGATCAGGATCGAGTGTTTTAGCATCTTTTTCATCCCCTCTGTCTCTGCCCACTTTTTCAGCATTTTTCAAATATTGCCAGTGGGTGGAGTCAGGCTCTGACCAGGGGTTAAGTTACCCTTTAAAGGTGCATTGCGCAAGTCTCTGCGTTTTTGCAGAACTACGCCCCCTCTGGCAACAAGCGAAACTGCAACCAGAGGTGGACCACACACACATGCTTGCATGAGCTGTTCATAACCAAAGGAGCATCAGACGCACACATTTTTTGTTACAGTCATAATATCTTCAGAGGTAATAAAGTTTACAATTTTACACAATTTTTAATTACAATTTTTTTTAAAGTTATTTTAAAACGATTTCCGGGTCAAAATGACCTGAAAGAAGGATGAGGTTAAACTTGCTCAGTGTTGTGGCCAATTCAATCCATGTACACATGTATGAGCTCTTTGATTCTGAAGTTTGAGGAACATACATTGGGTTCGGCGCAGGAATGACTTCAGCCGCTGGCCTGAGGGATCAGATAACATCTCATTCATTTCTCATACCATCACATGCTCTTTTCAGACCCCACACACAGCAGAACTGCACGTCTGAAGAGCTATCGGAGCGGCCCGTTATTCATCAGTAAAGAGAGAGAGGAGGAGGAAGGCCGAACCGATAAGACAGGGATGAGTGATCCAATTTCTTCAGCAGCGGAAGCGTGTCGTGGAGATAGCCTTCACTTACGGCACACACACCTGATGCCCCTCCTGGGGGCAAACGGCAGGACGGCCCATTAGAGAGGTGTGGGGAAATGTCACGCCACAGCAGACATAACACACGAGTCTGCAGATCACAAACACACTTAACACACACAGATCTGCCTATTCTTTGATTCATTTGCCACCATTTCCTCATGATCTAATCCAGAAATGCCTTTATTTAATGCTTTGTTTTATTATCAAATCTCTAGTTTAATGCAATGCAATTCACTGATATTTGAGAGATGAACAATTCAACCTGTAGACTTTTTGATTATTTTTTTATAAAATTTTGTCTTTTTTTCCATAATTATGATCTTTCACGCCAGAATTTTGACTCAAGTCATAATTTCATTAAGAAAAATCATAGTTTTTAAATCATAATTGACTTTCCTTTCTACCTCTTACAATTTTGTCTTTACTTTTTGGGTCATAATTATGACCCTTTTCAAAAGAATTTTTATTATCGTAATTGACTTTTCAAGTCACAATTTCATCTTTTCTTCTCATAAATGACATTTTAAGTCATGGTATCGACTTTTCATCTCATAAAAGTTGTATGTCATCATTTCGTGTTTTTATCATACTTTCAACTTTTCCAAATTCAACTTTCTTTGTAATAATTTTGACTTTTTATGTCATAATTATGACATTTTAAGCGATAATTTTGACTTCAGTCATAATTTCATGAAGAAAAATCTTAGTTTTAAATTTAATATCATAATTGACTTTCCTTTCGACCTAATGTGAGTCACAATTTTGTCTTTTCATCTCATAAATATTATATAGTATGGGGGCCTGTATCTCGGGCCCCCGGGGCCCATGAGGCTGGGGTGGTCTCTTTCGAAAGGTCTCCGGTTCGTCTCCACTCTAACAAAATTGGCGTTGAAATAAAATCGGCGAAGATATTTGCGATTTTCTCCCGAGCTCGTGGCGGCATTTTATAGTGCGGCCGACAGTTTTCGGCTAATATCGCCTGCGAATACTCCACTAAAAATGACAAAACACATACGCTTTTGTTCAGTTTGGCGAGACGGTTCAAAGGAGCTCGGTCTTCGACGGATACGTTGAGTTTTCGCCGAGATATTGGCATTTTTCGCTTCTGGGGGGGCTTTGGGGGCCTGTATCTTTCGAAGGTTCTAGTCCGTTCTCCATTTCGATAAAATTCGGCGTCGAAACGTTGATTTTTCGCCAAGATATTTGCGATTTTCTCCCGAGCTCGTGGCGCCATTTCAGAGCACGGCCGACGGTTTTTGGCTAATTTTTCCACGAATACTCCACTAAAAATGACGAAACGCACATGGCTTTGTTCAGTTTGGCGAGACGGTTTGAAGGAGTCCGGTGTCCGCCGGATACATTGAGTTTTCGCCGAGATATTGCCATTTTTCGCTTCTGGGGGGCTTTGGGGGCCTGTATCTTTCGAAGGTCTCGGTCCGCTCTCCACTCAATAAAAATTGGTGTCGAAACGTTGATTTTTTGCAGAGATATTTGTGATTTTCTCCCGAGCTCGTGGCGCCATTTCAGAGCGCGGCCGCGGTTTTCGGCTAATTTCTCCGCGAATACTTCACCAAAAATTACGAAACGCATATGGCTTTGTTCAGTTTGGCGAGACGGTTCGAAGGAGCCCGGTGTCCGCCGGATACATTGAGGTTTCGCCCGGGGTATTTGCGTTTGTCACTTCCAGGGGGGCTTTCGGGGCCTGTACCTCGGGCCCTCGGGGGCCCACGAGGCTGGGGGTGGTCTCTTTTGAAAGGTCTCGGTCCGTTCTCCACTAAATAAAAAATTGGCGTCGAAACGAAATCACAGAGATATTTGCGATTTTCTCCCAAGCTTGTGGCGCCATTTCAGAGCGCGGCCGACGGTTTTCGGCTAATATCTCCGTGAATACTCCACTAAAAATGACGAACCGCAAACGGTTTTGTTCAGTTTGGTGAGACTGGTTCGAAGGAGCTCGGTCTTCAATGGATACATTGAGTTTTCGCAGAGATATTGGAATTTTTCACTTCTGGGGGGCTTTGGGGTCCTGTATCTTTCGAAAGGTCTCGTTCTCCACTCAATAAAAATTGGCATCGAAACATTGATTTTTCACCGAGATATTTGCGATTTCTTCCGAGCTTGTGGCGCCATTGGTGGTGCCAACTACATGGTAAAATAAATTGATGTTTGATTTTACATATAAAGCTTTCCAGGTGTTTTTTCAGATGTTGTTGATAGTTTGAAATTTAAATGTAAAACATTAGTGCATCGTCTGTACATTAAGCGCAGAGTTTGATAATGTCGAGGACGTGGTCATTGATTGGGATGGAGCCGAAGAAGAACTTTCACATCCGATCTCTGGTGTCAAGCTGAGTCATTGTGCCGCAAGATCCTCATTAGCAGCAAATGAGCTTTTGAAAGGGTGTTGAGCGCGATGAGCTGATTGGATTTACTCACTGATCAGTTGTTGTATATTTGCAGTCTCGGAGGGAGAGAGGTTGGCAAACAGCCTGGTTCAGATCTGCTGGCAGGTAAAGTGTGTTTGGCAGACTGGCGGTCCTGTTCTCAGAGCAATTAGCAGTAAGTCACGCAAACCAGGGTTTTTTCTGAAGCCACTGTATTAAAGAGTGGGATCTCTGGGAAGCACATTACTGACACAGAGGAACAAAAAAAATCATGCTTTGGATGCTTTTAGTCAGGATTTTTTACTTTTTGTCATAATTTTGACTTTCAGTTTGTAATGATTTCAACTTCTTGTCATTTTTAAGTCCTTATTTTTACTTTTCATGTCACGATTTAGACTTTTTGTATTAATTTTGTCCTCATTAAGGTAGAGTTTCAACCTTTCACAGCTTAATTTGAACTTTTTATGTCATAATTGTGATTTTTCATCTAGACTTTTCATGTCATAATTTCGATTTATGTAATTATTTTGACTTTTCATCCTAACATTTCATGTAATAATTTTGAATTTGTAATAATTTCAACTTTTTTATAATAATGACTTGTTAAGCAATAATTGCCATTGTCATCATTTTGACTTATTTATGTCGTAATTATGACTTTTACTCCAGAATTTTGACTTGTGTTACAGTTTAAACTTTTTATTATCATAACTGAATTTTCAAGTCATAATTTCTACTAAAAGTGTCTTCTCAAACAGTATGACATAGTGTCATGTTTATGACTTTAAATCTGAATTTTGACTTTTTTTTATCTCATAAACATGTAGTATTTTATCATTTTAACTTTTTCATAATAATGATCTTGCACCATAATTTAAACGCATGTCATAATTGAACATTTTTAAAATGCTTGACTTTTCATATCGTAAATGTGATATTTTAAGTCGTAATATTTCATATCTTAAATGTGATATCTTAAAAGTTTGTTCTGACATTTCATCTCATAAATGACGCAGTATACCATGATTTCGACTTTTATGTCATAATTTAAACTTTTTAATGTCATAATTGACTTAATAAGTTCTAATTTTGTCTGTGTCATAATTTTGATTGTCAATTTCAACTTCATTTGTAATAATTTTGACTTATGTCATGTTGAAATTCTAGCTTAAAAAAATAATTTTGCTATTTCATATCTTAATTGTGCTTTCAAGCATGAGTTTTACATTAGCACCAATAAACGAAATTACAGAAAACATATAGGCTAATTGTTTCAAATGGATTTCGCAAATGCTCCGCCCCTGTTTGTCATTGGTCTGACATAATGATGCTCAAACGAACAGATTTATGTTTTAAAAAGTGTCACAGAATCACATTACTGAAGTCAGCATTGGTTTGTAGATTCACTCATTTATATTTTATGGAATATTGGTTATTGATGTATAATAAGCAAGAGAGAACAATCACAGTTCAGTATGAGAAATATAGATGAGCAGGTCATTAGCAAATTATTTACATGATGTCCTCAGCATCTGTTAAACAATGTTGAAGAGATATTTTGAAATGCAACTCTTAAAGATAGATGCAATTATCACAATGTCTCAGAATGCCGCACACGTTGAATCATTAGTGTTTTCAGAGCCGGATGGACGTCAATACTGTAATTAAACACTTGAAGCAGAGGGTTGTGGGAAGGTCAGGTCTTCTTCTCTCTCTCTCTGTTCAGTGTGGGAGAGATGAAACTCAGACGGCATCAGTAAACAGCAGCTCCTCCAGGACTCTCTGCTCATTTCTTGGCTGTTTTATGGGCTGTTGAACCTCTGGAGGACGGCGGCCGTTTCTGCAGCTCAGTGTGACAGTCAGAGTCACTCCTCAACAATCACAGTCCAACAGAGACTTCACACATTCATCCTCCATCTACCCTTGGATGGCTCTTTCTAACACTGTGCTTTTATACTTAGATTTAGTTTTCTTAGTTGTCATAATTTTGATCTTTTACACTAGAATTTCAACTCATTTTCAACTTTTTAATATGATAATTGACTTTTCAAGTACAAATTTCAACATAATTTTGACTTTTTCTGTTATAATTATGATTTTCCACTGTAAATGTGGCAAATTTTAAAATGAAAAAAATCTACTCGTCAAAAAATCGACTCTGTTTTTCTGAATTAATTAATTAATTATCTCATTTTACGAGCTAATTTTTCATGGAAAATACATTTTTGCTCTGTTTTTCTGAATCAATGACTTGATTATCTCAAAAACTCCATGAAACCTTTTTCACGACAAATTACCTCGTAATTCTAAGATAATTCAGTAATAATTCGTAATAACTTGTTAATTGTTTCCCCAAGTCATCTTGGAGCAACATGAGGGTGAGAACATCATTTTATTTTTAGATGAATTGAGACTCTTTCCCACAATAGTTGCTTCTCAAATGACATTATAAACCTCGGCGAGTGAGAAACACGCTGACTGTCATTCCTGTGGTGAAATCAAACCCAACATGATGGATTATAGGACGTGTGTGATTATATATTTTTTTAAAAGCCCAGCAGAATGACAGGAGAAGAGATTTGTCCTATTAATATATCTGTCACTCAATTACACAGTCAGGAGACGCTTATTATTTTATATCTCCCATTCGTATTTCCTTGCACAGTTCAGCCTCACTTTAACTTTATAACAGTAAAGGACAAACATCACAGTCTCTTCAATATCTCATCGTTTGTACTTTACAGTAGAGAGAAGGTTACTGGTAATTCAGTTGGTTTTATGCACAGCTGCACTACTTTGCCAGCTCTTTGTTTCCTGTCTGCCATTATTGGGCAAACTGATTAATCCAGGCATGTCTGACCTCAGTAGTCACAACAACAATAATAAGACACACCCCAATTAATCAAGATTGTCCAATAATGGCAGACTGGAAACAAGGAGCTGGTTGAAGTTTGGAACCGTTTTCAAAGTTTGCGTTCTTGAGCCACCAAACGCTGTTATCGTGCAAATGAACGGCCAGAACACATTAAAAGTTTTTTTTTGTTTTGTGTCGTGTTCGCGGCCCCTAAGTTAATAACTAATGATCTTTGCAACGGAAGTGAATCAATCAAAAACTAACTGTAAATAACCATAAATATATTTTGTTACAGAAAAAGTGATTGTCTTTTATTTTGAAATTTTGTACTGAAATGGTTAACTTCCGGTCTTAAGCTACTACGCGTTTTGTTTTCTTTTGGAAGCGTGCGAGCCCTGGCTAGCGCGGTTTATAGCATATAGCTTGTTATCCCGAATACGGCAATACTTTTGACTCGGAGCCGTGGTAAACGTCAAATTAACACTTGCAGCCCTTTCGAAGAGGCAAAAGGTATGTTAAATCAGTTGAGATACGAGCATTTAGTCTGTTAATATGCCAGTTTTTGCACAAATGTAAGACAGTATGTGAATGTGAACAATGTTAGCTGATCAATATATGTGCTCTTACGTTGGTGATATGGTGAACGGATTAAGGTTTATTGAAGTTTATTGAAAGGATTTCTGGTGGTGTGTGGGGGGTGTATGCTACATATATATATATATATATATATATATATATATATATATATATATATATATATATATATATATATATATATATACCCAGAAAGCACAGGTCTGCAAGATGTTTAAGATCACTTCATCTGGAAAGCATCTGCTCTTTACTAACATCTTTAAGATGTCAGTTTAACATACATTCTAAATCATTACATCTTAAAGACATCTTCTAAACATATATATGTGACAGGGAACGTCTTCTAGACGTATTGCACATGAGCAAACACTCTAAATAAATATTCCATGTATGTAAACGCATACATCAAATAGACGTCTCTGTGATGTACGTGTGCTTTCAGGGTAAAGCCAAGCGATCTGTTACCGTAATCTCCTATTATCACTGTAAAGCTACTTTGAAACAATCTACACTGTTAGAAGCGCATTATAAATTAAGATGACTTGACTCATGAGAAAAGTCTCAGATAATCTCATATGTGTCTCCTTTAAAGCCCAAGAGATTTCAACATCTCACTTGTCTAGATACCACAGTCAAACGGATGTGTTTTATGCCTCTTTGCATGGATAATCTTCATTTAAGAGAACAGGCTGTGACAGGACTAGGACAGGCTTTGCAGACAGACAGGCAATTGCCATCCAGTTTTCTGCCCCTTAGGGAGGGAAATTCTCTCCTCGTGTGATTTATAAACCGCATCTGAATAGTGGCGCGCCGCAGCTCGTCTCGTTGGCCTGGGAAAAAACAAACTCATTCTCATTACCTGTCATGCACATGCCTTAAAGATGCTATAAAAAACCAACAGATATTTCCAAAGCTCCCCCTCCGGTCTTTTCCTCTCGCCACAACACCGGACGTGTGGCATTTCATCAAGCTGCTTGTTATGAAGAAATGTGTTGAAATGCTGTTCACAGGCCTTTGACCCAAACGTTATTTTACCTGAAGGTACATGATCACATGTCTGTGAACACTGTTCGCACCGAGTCCGATTATACTTGACCTTATCAGTGGACTGCACACATGTGGCCTTAACTGACTTAATTAACCACGCCATGATGGATTTACCCGTCACACTCAGCTTCAGGCCGGGAGAACGTTTATCGGTGCCCTTATGAAAAACTTTAATGCTCTGGATAAAATGAACGACTCTTTCAGGTGAAGCGTTGAGGACGGAGAGTCGGAACAGATCTGCTCCAAAACCCATGAAAAGGTACCAAGCAGGGTTATTACGGTTATCTAAATCCTTGCATTTTAAATATAGTTAAATACTAAAATGACAATGGTAATATGACACTAAATACTAGCCAAATTCTCATTTATTTGAAATGAGAAGAAAAAAACATCCAAAAAACAATGCTTTTTCCCCTGTTTACTCTAAAAAATAATCAATTTTGAAATTTAATGCAATTTTGGTGATAATTAAAAATATTGTATTTATTAATATTGTGGTTCGGTGTTGTATAGAAAATATTGAGAACATTTCACTAATAATTCTTTAAGGAAACAGGCTTGCATTTTAGGAACTGATTAAGCTGATAAAATTAAGGAAAAAGGGCTACCAGGTTATTTTAAGAGAATTAGCTCAGTTTTGTTTTAGAGACACCAGTAGGGTTGGGTATCGTTTGAATTTGAATGATTCCGATTCCTTGTTTCGATTCCGGTTCCTCACGAATTTCGATTCTTTTAAGAGGCAGGGTCAGAAAAAGTTTAGCTAACCTTGCTAACCAATGGTCTTTCTGAAGGAAATACTCCTTCTGTCACAAATATTAATTGTTGCATTTTGCCGAAATTTCGTTATTTTTAGAAAAGTGAAGCCACACTTTGGACCGCCGACGTAAGCTACTCATGTTCGACTCGCGGTGTATGCCAACACTTCGTAGACGCTTCTTTGTTGGTGTTGTTCAGCGGTTTCTTCTTCCGGTTCGACGGACTGTGAATATTTAAACCCTATAGGGCCCTATGATTTCTGCGATTCATGGAATTCAGAAAATTAGGTCAAATTCAACGCAGAATCTAAGTGTTAACGTGGAAAACTTTAACTTTAAAGCATACTCTTTCACATGGCTGAAAATAACAGTCAAGATTATTAAAATGAATTCCTAAAAATTAAAATGGAAAAAACGGATTTCGGGAAAAAATAAAATGGATTTCATAGGGCCCTAAGAAATATCTATGATTAAAATATAAAAAGTAATAGATTTGTATTTATCTGTTGCAGAAAAGCATCAAGAACAACTAAAACAAAATAGAAACGATTTACAGGCCAGAGTTTCTATTTATAACATGTTTGCAGCGTTGAGCGATGTAGCCAATCACAGACATACCGTATGTGTTGCTTAAATTGGCCATTGCGTTCAAGAAATCAGCATTTAAGAGACTCCCCTCACCGCTCAAAACAGACTTTTTCTTCAGTGCTGAATTCTGTATGCTGGCAAATCCTTGAATTATAACAATTTTCCTCAGATTTGAATGTATTGTTGTTATTGCTTTAGAAAATGGTGCTATACTTTCAAGGTGAATGTTTGTCTCCTTTTAGTCTAGACTACAAAGTGTGACATAAAACACTGCTGGGACTGATTCTAGAGGGTGTTCATTTCTTTATTATTCATTCCAGAAATGGGGGTTACATTGGTCTTGCTTTTGATTAAATAAATCGTAAGAAAAATCGTAAATTGAATTAAAAAAAAATTAAATCTGAGATTTTATTTTTAGGCCATATCGCCCAGCCCTAATTGAAATTAAGTGTTATTTTATGTGTTTTTTAGTAAAGGGAAACATCTGTTAATGTTTAATATTGAAAGACTTATGTTGAAGTTTTGATCGTTACCATTGTGCAGAAGAGTGGGGCTTATAGTAAGTTTGTGAATATCGGCATGTATTGAGACTCATATTGTTTTGTTCTTTCAGCAAAGACTTTGTAATAATACTAATGTCATAATATTAAATGTTGTGCTAGGGGCATGTAAAGACATTTAGACGGTCAGAATTTGGCGTAAACAATGCGAACATGGATTCATCATGCCTTGTTACCACTGTGCAGGCTGGTGGTGGTGGTGTAATTGTGTGTGTTACTTATACAAGTAAAAAAAACATCTACAATTGTAGGTCACCATGCACCTTTTACAGTGTATGTAGGCTACTGGCAGTAAGAAAACTGCATAGAGAATGAGCTCTACAAAAACACTCAAAAAGAAGAGCATGCCATTTTCTAGGCTGTGTGTGTGTGCGCGCGTTTGCAGGATTTCATAAGCACAGTATTTTTGTGCACAAGCATTCAGAGGGTTGAAGCGTGTCCCAGTCTCCCACCAGCTGTCCTTCAGGAGACTTCAGCACTCACCGGTTCAGCAAAGACAATCTTTTACACACTCTAATTGGACGTGAGTGAATCATGCAGGGTAGAAACAGAAACTCTGTGTGATTCTATTTGTAGTTTTTCAGCAGTGTTGTGAAACCTGATTATAAGCCACTATGAACAGAGAAGTTTATGAGATCTTGCCAGCTTTAGTAATGTACAGTATTCTTCTGGTTCAGATGATGAAGGAAGTCAACATGACATCAGAACTGACTCTATTTGCTTCCTTAATGCACATTTTTGTGAATGATTCACTGGTGCATGTTATTTTCAAGAGTTTGTTCTCATGGTTTTTCATCCAAATCTAATAGCTTGCTCTATTTCAGACTTCTTCAACTACCTCACATGCAACATTTTATTTTGTTTATACAGTTTTTATCTTGAATATTCTGTTCATTTCAAAATATGATTTTTTTTTTTTTTTAAATGCCATTGATTGCACATGATGTTTACTGAAAAATGGCCCATAATCATCAGAATAAAAGCCGGTATGTTAAATTTACATTTGGTCAAATGCAAAAAGGCATGAAAATATGCTTTAATTATGTTTTGCAAACATTCACATTAAGTTATGAAATGTTTTTAGGGAAAAAACTTTAATCATTCCAAACATTCAGTGTTTTTATGATTAAGAATGTTTCACAATTTTTTGAACATAGTTTGTTTTTGTATGTGTCTTCGTGAAAGGAACATTCCATTTTAACAATTTTGTTAAATGTTTCAAACACCAATTTTTCATATATTTTAAGAATGTTTTGTTCTAACATTTACATAACCTTTAAAAAATCCATTAGTGAAAGTCATGGGAACTTTCTCCAGCTGGGATTCGTCTGCTGTTTAACCTGCCTTGTTTAGTGTAAAAAGAGAATTGTATTTCAGCAATGCTTGTGGATCAATAAGGATTGATAAGACAGCAAAAGTAACGCTGAGTTTCCATTTCAATTTCTGCTAGACTTTTCTGGTTGCGAGTATCTCGTCGAATTCACACTCTGAATGTAATGGTATGAGTTGTGTCTATGAAGACACAGGAAAATAAGTGAGCCGTTCGTTAATTTAATCAGTGTGTAGGAGCCACAGGGAGTCATTAAGTGAACCGGTGCAGAGAGAATGAAAGAAACAGGAAGAGAGTGAGAGAAAATTTTGTACATTTTAAAGATAAATTCATTAATCTGGTGCACTTTGAGTCACTCTGAATCTGTTGAAAATAAATAATAATCCACCTGCCAACCACATATTCTTTGATTTAGACCTCTTTTGATTTAGCATCTGATCATCACATCAATTATTCAGTTAAACATGATAATATGGTAACATAACACAGTGTAGTAGGCAGATTTAAAATTAGCATTTATTTAAATTAAAAGTTCTTTTTTGGCAAAATTATCCTTTATAGCCTAAACAAACTTAATTTCATTTTTGAAAACACTATTATCTCAATCATTTTTTGTACTTTATTAAAGTGCACTTCTCCCCTAATGTTATTTAATGTATGCAATTTAATTTCAAATTCTTACATTTTATTAATAGGCTATATTCAATTAAAAATAATAAGACAGCCTAGCCTAGTGGCTGTTACCAATCAAATTAAATAATTTACATTGAAAAATTATGAGTGAAATGAGATTTTAATATTTTTTGAACATACAATTAAGGAATGTTGAAAAGAAAGATACTTGACTAAATCGCCAGTAGGAGGCGGCAGGCGGTCGACTTAATGAGCGAGTCATGAGTCATTCATTTAAACGATTCGTTCAAACAGCTGATTTATTTAGAATGAGGCTGTTTAATAATGGTTGTTTGAATCTTTGACTCGAGTGATTAGTTCAAACGCTGAATCATTCAGTAATGAATCATGGGTGAGTGTTGCTCTGAGATGCGCTGTGGTTCTGTTGTTTGGAACTATTTTCGCTGCTGAAACAGAACAGAAAGAGTCATTGCGTCTAAAAATGATTAATGAACTTAATTTTACCTAGGCTATTTTTTATTGAACTGTTATGAAATCAATGTATCTCGGTTTCAATCGCGATGGCATTCAGGAAAACAACACTCTGGTCGTGTGTAGCCTATTGTTTCTTAACTATAAACGAATATGTTATAAATAACTGCGCAACTTTAGCTCACTCGGCTAATAACGTTAGCTGCCCTGATTGCTGCCTGAACTAGGGAATAAATTAATTACTATTATAAATATAAAACTTCACAAAATAACTATAATTTTCACACAATCATTTTTAATGTTAAAATATATTTGTGTGTGTATATATATATATATATATATATATATATATATATATATATATCTCCGTTGCCTCTAGTTGCCGTCTGATACCCCCCCCACACACACACACACACACAAACTAGAGCTCACAGAAGAATGCATATTTACATCATTTAAACAAACTTGGTAACACTTTACAATAAGAACTAGCAATGAAAAAAATACTTCTAAAGCATCTTAGCTGATGTTAATTTCAACATTTATTAAAACATTATTTATTTAATGGACCTGAGCTGACATGAACTAACAATGAACAGCTGTATTTTATAACTAACATTAACAATGAATGATCAATAAATACTGTACCAATGTTAGAAGTAAGCTAATTCAAAACTCAACCTGTTGCTTCGGCTGAAGGAGTTTGAATTAGAGATTTAAATTAATTTTTTGCAAGTTCTACTGTTGCTTAGCAACAATATTCCAATGGAGTTATTCCATCTTAATTTAAATGCTGTGAGAGGTTTAATTATTGTGTTTAGATTCGTGTTTGTTATGGTAAATATAAATGAAAGTAAATGTCAGGATTTGTTGTAGAGTCATCGCAACCTAATTCATGTGAATCTGCTATTACTCACCATTGTTTTTGTTGCTTAATTGCAGAAAACATGAACGAGGGGTGTAGCAGTGACAAGACAAAATGTCACATAATTAGATAGTAAAAAAGTGGGCAATATATCAAAAGACGTTTAAAAATAGCCTAAGAGCAGAACAAATTGTAACCTTTTCCAAAGCTTTCTTAATAGCCTAGGGAATTACATTAGGGAAATTTTCCATTAGTTGTCTGTGAATGTAAAATTTGCATAATATTATTTTGCATTGTTAGAATGTTAAATTGAATTGGCAATTTAAATACCAAATTTTGAACACTGTTGAATGAATAAGTAGAAACATAAGTTATAAATTTTGCCTGCGTGATTGATTCACCTGGGGTTTTTCTACAAGCATCAGGAAATACTGTACAAAGTTATTGTTGCCCTTTCATTTGCTGCACCTTCAACAACGGGTCGTTGTTTGGTTTTTCTTTCAACTGTGCAGAAAGTGTTGCCTGGACTCACCGATAATTTTACAGCAGAGAAAAACATCATCCTTGCCTACAGGACTGAAGATGGACAGTCATTTGCTGTGACTTTTCCCTCCACGTCTGCTTGAGAAGTGACTAAATGGAGCCGCTGAGGGAAAGTCAGATGAACCAGCCGAGAGACGAACAACTTTATCGATAAGACAGAACAAAATGGGTGGCAGTGAACTGTGTAAGAGCAATAATGCACAGGAATAAACGATTAAAATAGCAGCACAGAATACATGTTGTATATTTAAAAGTCAACTGTGATGAGGTCATGGTTGTCTTAATGTCTTAAACATGCACTGTAAAATAAAACTGCTGGGTTGAGCCTTTTGGATAATTTTTGGGGTTATTATTTTAAGTGTTTGGGTAGTTTTTGTGTTACCCAACTCCTGGGTCAGACATAACCCAGCGGTTGAGTTGTTTATTGTGTTCCTTTTTGCGTCCTCTTTAGGAGAGACGTTGCGTGCATTGCATTGGATCATGCATTCATTACATCATTACATTGGTTGCATTTCACCTGTAAAATACAGGCTTGTGAACATTTAATTTTTATCAAAATCGTAGTGTTCTTTAATTTACAAAGCAACATACGGAGACGCGATGCCGGCCTTTTTACGCAATGGAATTGCCTGATGCCTTGTAGGAGTTTTAACAAATCTTTTTTCGAGTCTTAGTTCGTTGAATCAACCAAATGACTCGAAAAAATTTGTTCATTTTCATGAACGAGTTTGAACAGGAGAGTCACGAACGCTCATCAGAGAACAGAGCAAGGCTAGCATTTGTGCTTATAAAACTTAAACTTTTTTATTTACTTTTGAAATGGCCGATGGTTTCGCTAGATAAGACCCTTATTCATCGTCTGGAGTCGTTTAAAGCCCTTTGAACAGCTTGCACTGAAACTCTCATTTGGACCTTGAACCGTTTGGACCCCATTGAAGTCCATTATATGGAGAAAATCCTGGAATGTTTTCATCAAAAACCTTAATTTCTTTTCAACTGAAGAAAGAAAGACATGGACATCTTGGATGACATGGGGGTGAGTAAATTATCAGCAAAAGTTTTTTTTAAAGTGAACTACTCCTTTAAATGAATCTGTAGGCACTAATTCATGTATGAAGTAAAAAAATAAGCTAGTATTAGAGAAAAATGGCAATAATAAAATCACCCCATTATTCTGGGTTAAATAAACAACCCCATTTGCTGGGTAAAGATAGCCCAACATGTTCTGTCCTATATTTACCCAGCCCTTAAAACGGCCCAAACTGTTTTGTTTTTAACCCAGCTACAGAAAGACTGAATACTGTGTCATGAGTTCATCTAAAGGTAACATGTGAAGTAGCAGCCTGTTTTCGTTTGTGTTAAAGATAGAAATAACAGCCCCGTCCACCAAACGGAGAAAAGCTAAATGTTTGCATGAATCATCCATCTTCAGAAGCTCGACTGTGATTCACTTTCTCTGGGGCCACTTAAATGATGCATCCCATTATTCAGAGAAAACTGCACCAACTACGGACAGCATTGCAAACTGATGACTCAAACTAAAAAGGATGGTTTGGTTACACAAGCATCTGGTGTTTGGGTTAGTTTAGTCTGAGCTAGTTGTTTTCCTGACAACGTTCAGTTTTTCCACATTTGTCTAGTTGAGTCGTCCTCCGTTCCGCAGGTGGTGGACGAAGTTCTTTATATGATCTGTTGCTCGTGAGTCTTTTATGCGCCATCTGTCCACAAAGCGTTTTGTTTGAGTAAACAGAAATTTAAGGCAAAACTTGCATCTCTTTGTTTCTAATTAGCAGGATGCTAACGAATGGTTGCTAATTTCTTAGCAGTTTGCATCAAACGCATGTAGCTATGATGCATCTGCCCTGCAGCGAAAACCTGAAAATAATTTTAATTACACCCCAGAGACTTGTCGTGTGTTAAAAAGGCGGGAGGAGAAGAGCTCTGGGTGACCTTAAAGTTGATTTAAATTCACACAATAGAGCCTTGTGTGATCTGAAGCGAACCTGAGTTGTCAGTGTGATTGCTGGTTTATTTTGGTGAAAACTCACTGAATACAAAAAAAAGTTTTTCTTTATTTTATTTATGACCCAAATACATGGCTAACAAAAATATGTTCCAATAACTTTTCACCAACATTCCCATTAGGTTATGAAAACATTGTTTCTGAATGCTGAACGCTCAAAACATTTTATAACATCATTATGAAAACCGTGCATTATATTAATTGTATAATGAGTTGGTAATTTTAACCTTTAATAATAATAGTAGCTGACAGGTTTTCTATATATTTCCATCAACACAGTCTCGTGAAAGTGATTTCTTTTCCCATTTATAAGCCAATTTTTTATTTTTTTTATTTTTGCGTGCATTTGCTACGCACTGAAATTAGGATTAGGGGGAAGGAGTGCGTGAGTAACGGTGCGTGTCCACTAGCACGGTGCGAGCGGAGTGACCGTTTTCAATTCATTCCAATGGAAGCTCGAGCTTTCACGATCGTGCATTGCATTATGGGATTGACAGCGGACCGGAGAAAGCGCTTAGAGTGACTGAAAGCGCCAAAAAGGTTGGCCAGGTCTTGACTTTATGCAAATATCAAGCGGGGATATTGAGGGGATATCTTTGCTCGGGGTATTTGTAAACAAAGCTTGTCTATTTCCTGAATGTAATCGTGTGCGCTCTTGATGATTACACTAGTGTGTATATGTTGAAAAAAAAAAAAAGATTAAACACACTCACAACAGACGCACATCAAAGCGGGAGAACGGCTCAGAGCGTTGCCAACTGCACTGAGCGGAGTTTTGCCGCTGTAGTGGACACGCACCGCACGCTTTCACACCAAACGCGAATTTAATTACTTGCGCGAGTAGATTCCATACAAAGTCAATGCAAGGACGCGAATAGATGCATGTATTTGCGCCGGGCGTTGTGAATGACGTGAATTAGGCGACGCGTTGCTGCGAATGTCTTCCGTGCAAGTTGCAAAATTTGAACTCGAGCGAATGTTCAAGCGTCTGAACTAGATGTGTATTTGACGCTCTGTTCGCGTTCGGTGTGAACCATAGACTGTAAAATAAGATGGACGACGCCCTTCCGCTCTTTTCCATCAGAGAGAACTGAAGGCGCCAGTGTCTCGATATGACGCTGACATCTTGGGACCTGAGTCTGCGCAATTGCGTGTTTTGGGACCAGTCATGCGCAGTCGTGAGCAGGAAGTAAAGCCACGAAATTAAGGCCACGCCCTCATTCGAGCTGAATCAAACGCAAGCAAATGCCCCGCACTTTCATTAAGTGGCCTCTGTCTGCTTCGTTCTTCTCTAATGATGTCTGCTGATTGCAGAACCTCGTTAAAATAAGGTAAATACAACTACTAACCACATAATCAACATTATGAAAAAAGTCCGCTGGTGCTTCAGTGACTACCTCGCACAGAGAACCTGTCAATCACAGCTCTCAATCATGACATCAGAGCACCGTTTTTATCATCACATAACTAACTAAAAACAAACTTATTTTAAAAAAGGAACACTTGAAATTACATCAACGTGTTAGAAACAGTGTCATTTCAGTAAATGACAGAAACTATCTTTGGAAAAAGGATATGTGAAGTGTAATTTAATTGTTTTGTTGGTCTCGTGTCCCATTGAATAACATTAGGAGGCGGGGGTTATGAGCTATACTAGGACCGGTCACAGGGGGGCGATTGAGACGTTTTGGCTTCACTTTTGAGGGCTTGTGCGGCACGCTTAGTGTGAACATGCTGCAAAGTGCATATCATATGCACGCGAAAACTGCGTATCATAGACGCAAAAACTACTTTTGGCATAAAGTTATATGGCTCGAGAAATTACATTCGTTGCTGTATATACCCACTTTCATGAGATCGGGTTTCCTTTGACACTCAAAGAACACGCGTCACCAATGAGCGATTTAAATACTTCAAACCAGCAGTGGCAGAATCCACTGAGGCCTTCACAACAGAAAAAACTCAGGAGAGCGAGAGGACAACAAGGATGGGATTGAGCAGAGGAGAAGAAAGAGCGAGAGGACCAATGAAGGACTGAAGCTCAAAGCCTGAAACTCATAAAACAACAACAGAGACACGAATCCGTTCCAGAGGGAGCGCAAACTTTCCTGACTGAAATCTCGTCTCGTTGGTATTTTGAAACTCTAGATTTATCTCCATGATCTTAATGCTGGTTTTGGTTGTGTTATGATAACGTGAAGAGACTACGGAGCCCCTAAAGGGGCACTGATTGAAAAAAAATATGGTATAATAATTAATTATAATGCTATAAATTTTTAGAGCACTTTTATCCATTCATATGATTTTTCATTGATTACCTTTTTTGATTGTTAGAAATGCCATATTTAAAAGCACAATATCAACACAAAATAATACATGACTATTATTGGCTGTCATCACATGCATATTTAACCACAATCACTTTAAAATAATTTTTCGTTATGTGTGAATCTCATGAAAACTGTAAAGAAAAAGTATTAAATAGTTTGCTTAAATTAAGCTTGTTTTGGGACGATTACAGTCTGCATTTTTGGGATGAATATGACCTGGACGTAGGGCACCAAGTGCTGAGGATGGAGGCACCAAAAATATCCTAATGAAAATCGATCTTCAAACTTCTTGTTATAATCAGATTCAGCGCGTTCTTCATCTTCAATCCGCAGCGGCACCGAGCAGAGAGCACGTCAGAAACAGCTGACAGGGTGTGTGTGTGTTCAGAGCCTCATTGGTCTGTCACCGCTCGTCAATGTCAGAATATTTGAGATGACCAATCAAATCGAAGTAGGCGGGCTTTATGTTCACAGACGCTGAGCGCCAATTTTAACAGTGCAACTCGACGCTTCAGTGTCCGAGATAAGATGTAAGTATATATTTGACAGGTTTTTTTGGTCATAAATGTTAAACGAATGACAAAAATAATTAGGCAAACTAATATAGTTTTGTCTAATTTCGCCATTTTTAACTGAAAATAGGCCTATGTAACATATGGCCTACGTGTAATAGTTTAGGCTACTGTCATTGTGAGGGGACAAGAAACATGAACAAGCTGTTATTATCGATTTATTTATTTATTATTATTATTATTATTATTATTTGCCTTCACACCATCTTAAAATGCACGTCTGTAGTTCAGAGAAATCCAAAATTTTTCGAATGAAACTAGTAATGAAACTAGTTAATAGTAAGCATTACTAAAGTGTAACTTTATATATATATATTTTTTTATAAATCATACCCCCTAATTGAAAATCCTTAATGAAAATGTTTTATTTTTGGAGGGGGCATCATAAAGGAATTATGCTTAGGGCACCAAAATGCTAGCAGCGGCACTGCGTTTATGAGATGCACCTTTATAAGGGGCCAAAAAGGTTTTAAGGTTTACGTTAACCCTGCTTTCTGGAATACTAAACACTTGAGGCTGAAATGAAAGGGAATATGTTTCTATATTAGTTGAGAAGCTTAAATAGTGTGTGTGTGTGTTTGTGTACATGTATGAGGACTGTGCAATTACTTTTATATTAACCAAGATTACAGTGGTGTATGCATTACAGGTTTCTTTATTAAAAGTCTTTGTTATAATCGTGTGTCTTAATTGCAAAGGCCTTAAAATTAGTCTATAAACAACAATCCTAATGAGGGAGTTATTTATAGAGTATATTAGTTTAGTTCAGAATCACCCGACAAGAAAAAAAAGCTTTAGAGCTGAAGTGGAGGGCATCTTTGTTATTTTTTTTAATTAGCTACGATGGATTTGTTAGACGTCACGCTGATCTATAATCTGAACAGCAAAGATACAGCTAACAAAAATATTGTCTTAGAAAGTTTAGCTTACGTTCCCATTAGGTTATTAAAATGAAATTCTCGGAAGATTCAAAGCATATAAATGTTGTTTTTATTTATTTTATTTTTTTATTGAATACAAAAAGTACATACAACTAAGGCAAATGTGTACTTTCTACAATGCGTAAGGATGAGAAAAGGCTCAACACAATTTAACAAAACATAAATAACATTTTTAAATCATAACTTACATTAACTTAAAAGTCAAAGCATATAAATGTTTTAAGAACTTTTTTTGGTTATTACGTCATTAAGAGAACATTCCATTTATTGTTTAGTAAACATGGGAATGTTACCTAGATTCTGAAGCAAGTAGCAAATTATTTTGAGATTATTAAAGATCACATTAATCTGAACCAACGTAGTATTGATGTTACTGCCAGAATGTTTGTTCACAACTTTAAAATGACCTTTCCAGAATGTTATCTAAAGTTCTGAGAAGGTTCTGGGGAGGCGAGAGACGCTGTACCTGTAAACATGTAAATGCAGCTCAAAAGCAGCTCATTCCACAGGCCTTTATAAAGATAATCCAATCTAATGTCGGCATGATGTATCTGGTGTTGCTGTTGTGCTCCAGTTCTACAGGATTGAGGAATATTTCATCAACAAATGAAGGAGCCGGAATCCTGCACAACAATTCGCCGTTGATTTATGGGCAACGAACTTTAAAGGTAATTACCAGCACTAAACACACTGAGAATGTATGTGTGCAGCGTATATATTTCTGAGACCAATAGAGATTCTCTATCTGTGTTCTTGGGCAGAGTAAGTTCATAAACTCACTGCTTGTGTTTTAAAGTAAAGAGCGAGTTGAAGTCGCTGTGTTTCTGAAGTTCAGTGACTGTGATTGAAATAGGATTTCATTTCATTGTGACACACATGATGAAAAACATTCAAACTTTCACCTGAACAGTTAATTCTGACCCTTTGTTTAATGTTATTGTTATCAGTTGTTCTTAAAAGGGTGGTATAATGCTCGTTTAATATACTTGAAGATGACTGGCTTCCTGGCAGTGATCCCATTCAGTCGACGTCAACTACGCTGAACAGTGAACGACTGAAAGGGAACACAAAAAATATATTCAAAGTCTCTCATTCACCGCTATAGAAGTATATCGAACAATGAAGACTTCCACTTCTGAAAAACACGTAAATGTGAAAAGGGTCAATAGGATGTGTTACGTGATTTGCTTGCATCTAGCCAAAAACTGTGATAGGCTATCTGGTAGTCCTATTTGTATTTTATATGTCCATGCACTGTAAAATACATTGTTGGTTTAACTTAAAAAATAAGTAACCTGGTTGCCTTAAAATTTTAAGTTCATTGAAAAATTGAGTTAATACAATGGAGATTAATTTAATCATCAGAAACTCAAAATATTATGTTATCTGAACTACATAAGTTATCTAAGTTGATTTGACAAAAGAAAAATGTTGTGATTACAAATCATGAAAATATTTTTACAGCGAGTCATGTGATCATCACTGAACAGTGAGACCCACACGGCATTTACAGAAATCATCTCACTTTGAGGAGTGTTTTCTCAACATAGCAACAGTGCATATCAAATCAACACCTGACCAACTCATGAATTATTTAGGACTGTCAAACAATTCTATCTAAGCTTAATGATTAAAAGTTATTACATGCAAGAATAAAATTACATATTCGAATAAGTGTTTTATTTAGTAAAATACAGTCTCTACAAAGTATTTAATTACAAATTATTAATTAAATTATTTTTTAAAAATTAAAATTATTTTTAAGGAAATACAAATGACAAAATATGCTAAAATAATTAAATACGCATTTTAAATATATTTAATTAAAATACAGCCCAGTCTCTGCATGCACACACACACACACAGTCCATCCTGCATAATTGTGAGTTCCAAGTCCTGTGAATGTTTGTTTGTAGTAAAATGCTCTAGATCTCAGATTGATGTCTTACTCTAAACCCTGATTTAGATTCTTCACAACAGAATGGGCTGGGAGAATCCTGCATATCCTAAAGAGTATTATGTAGAATAGATTGCAGTGTACCTGTTTGTATGATTGCAAAAAAAAAACGGCAACGCAATTCAGCAGCTGCCCTGCTGCCACCAAAGCACTATAATTACTGACCTGTGTGTGTGTGTGTTCAAAGACCCAATTTAACCTGTCTGCCTCTCTGATAACTGGTTTAAATAACATTTTCTATACATGCAAATTAGGACAACGAACACTTTATTGCATACAAGAATTTTGTTAAAAATGAACAAAATTGAAATAATAAATAAATTCACAATCAATCCTTTTGTCTTATACTGATTAGAGGAACAAAAATTGACTTTAAAAATGCAGACATATATTATGACACGAATAATAAGGAAATGTGTTTAACAGGACAGATGCATTGAGTTTATTTCAGCACAGATCCAATAAAATCATCACAAATAATTCTAATACTGAAAAATTAAACCTGTATGTAATTTATGTACAATGTTAATTTAAAATGTTTTTCATTCAGAGTAAAAAATAAAACATTGATGCATCACATTTTTTTAATTATATTTATTGTTTATCAGTCCAGCAGCCACTACAAGCCAAAGGCGCTGCACTTTCAGATTCCTTTATAGTTTTGTAAAAACATTCCTCACAATTAGATTTTCTGTAGTGTTACACGATGATGTGCTGATGGCTATTCTTAGATTTGGCAATTAAAAAGACAAATTCATTATAATAGGATACAGTACTCTGAGAAAATCAAAATCTAAAGCACAATGATGTAACATGTAAAATATGCACAGTGCAGTACTACTATAGTGACTAAAAGAAGACATTCGTAAACACCTTTGGATGGCATCAGAGCAATTAATTGAATCTTTCATTAGTCTTTGTCTCCCTCTGCTGGTACAACTCAAACACATATTCAGGCTTCATATTTTCTCTGTAACAAAACTCCAACCAGTGCATTTATACAAATAAAATTGGTTAATCTATATTTATGAGTTAGAAACTGTATTTTTCTGCTCTGAAATAAAAGACGTTTCACTGCCATCTCATCAGGTCTTCCAAAAGTTTGTTGAAATCTTTATGAAGTCTTAACAGTGAAGTCAGTGTATCTTCAGTCTCTGTTTACTGTGAGTCTCTAGTGGATTGTTATTCACCATCCGATGCTCATCTAATACCTAAAATAAAACACACAAACCATCAAGTATGCAGTACAAGACATTATGTCTGTCTAGGAATGCTCATATTCGACCATTTAACCGTTAACCAAAAAGTTTGACCGATTAATACAATCAGTGAAACGGTTTAACAGTTATTTATTTATTTATTTTTTGCATGGTTAAAAATGCTATGCAGCCTTTGTGTTAACTCACGGGCGCGTCGACATGCAACCACATGTACCTACACACATTTTTCTGAGCAAGCCAAATTAAGTGAGCCAAATTAAGTAAGTGAAATATTTAAATTGTTTTAAAACTTTTATTTAAAACTTTATTTACGAAAAAACTTTTCGAAAACTTTTTTTTTTCAAATCGGAATCAGTGATTTCTTTTTGTCATCTTAATTTGTTAATTATTGTTAATTATTATAAGTTAAAAAAGATATTTAGTGTAGGCCTATTTTATGTTTTTTATTTATAGTATTTCATTCTGTTTTTCTCTGTTGTCACCATCAAGTGCCAGAATTTGATGTGAATCCAGATTCTGTTGTTGATCTGTTGTTTGCACGTTAAAATAAACCCGTGAAAACATATTTTTGTATTTTAAACGGGTCAAAAAAACTAATCAATTTTATTTTTATTTAATTCAATAGGCTATTATAATCTTATAAGTTAGCGGTTAATACTTCAGATTACGAGTTGTGATTGGGAAAATTAACCGAAATGAGAATCCCTACGTCTTTTCATAAAAAAACATAGCACTAACTAGATAAGCTATATTAATGAATTCTTATATATGATAAATTACTGAAGTCACTTTACAAAATCAAAATGAACATGAAAGATCACACAAAACAGACATCCAATACAGAACCAGCAGAAAAGATCATTACACACCCCAAAAAATTAAATATCACTTAATAACAAACAACCCAAGTCTCAGATTATCACAAACAGAGACAGATAAAGGGTAAAAAATCTGAAATTAATATTATTTTCACAATCAATCATAACAGTATGAGCATAATTAAACAGTTTAAACTTCCTTCAGAAACTGAAGCTGGATTTAAGACTCTACTCTAAATATTGTGTTACTGAAGTGAAAATATTGTTAAACTATTGTTACCATAGTGTCTTCAGTTTATAATGTGGATCATCCTTCAGAATCAGAGAGCAGCTTCACTCCTGAATCTCCAAGTTTATTCCCACTCAGATCCAGGGTTATCAGGAGTGAGGGGTTTGATCTCAGAGCTGAAGCCAGAGCAGCACAACCTTCATCTGTGACACCACAATTAATCAACCTGTAGAGAACAATGACACACATTAAGCTTATCTCCAAAGCTAAAAAAATAACCACTTAAAAAATTATAATAACTATGCTGTCAATATGACATATACAAATACTCAGTTCATGCTTATGCATTTGAAAGGATAGTCTGTTTGCACAAGCATTACAAGGTTTTACATCACATTTACAAAGATTTACATCAAAATCAAAAAAGAACTTGTCACTTTAACCTGCGTCTGGTTTGTTTGGCTACTTTTAAATCTTAGGTTTACTTTCTTTTGGGGATATTGATATATTAGATATAAATGTTCTTTTTTAGGGTAGACTCTCAACCCTTGTTATCTATCACCGGCAGGATCTGACAGTTCAAGCAGGAATCTCTCGTAAACTGCCGGATAGGGCTTTTTCCAAATTATATTTTGTTCGCACTGACTTTCATTTTTCACCCATATTCACTACTGAGTATTAATGGTTTAGATGATTTTACCCTAGTTCCTCCAGTTTACAGTGAGGATCCTCCAGTCCAGCAGAGAGCAGCTTCACTCCTGAGTCTCCTAGATTGTTAAATGACAGATCCAGTTTTCTCAGGTGTGAGGCAGGATGATCTCCAGAGCTGAAGCCAGAGCAGCACAACCTTTATCTGTGACACCACACTTCCACAACCTGTAGAGAACAATTACACTTTTTACTGTCTCAGATCAGACACACAGATTGCCACGCACAAACAAGACCGGACACTGAACGACAAGCAGGAACTAAAATACACAGATGATGACAATGAAAGACAGCTGTGAAGAACATTAGTGTCTAGTGCTGGGTGGTTTGACCAAAAATTTATATCATGTTTTTTTTTTTTTTTTTTTTTTTAATTAAGCCAGTTTTCCGATTTATGACGGGGTTTTCTCCCCATGCATAATCAGATGTTCAAAGCATTTTCTACTGGATTGAGAGAGGAATTGCTGAAATAAATTGACTTATGATGGTCTATTTTATTGTCATTAGTTAACCCTCTGATGGTCTTCCTTTATGAGTCACGCCTCTTAGCCTTCCCGTTATAAGTGACCGGAAGGCCTGAAAAATGAAACTTCTTCCATCCCAGTAAAACCCATGCAATTTAATTTTGTTCTATAATACTTAATCTTTTTAATTTAGTATTTTGAGACAATTTGATTGAATTTATTAATATTTATGCAATATTTATGGTCTTTTTTCAAAGGAAATATATATATTTTATTTCTATATATTATTTTAAAAAATATATTAATGCAGTATTTTTGTTTAATATAGAGTCTAGGCCTTCAGAAAAAAATATTTTTGAAGAAAATTAGCTCCATCTGGTTACAGTATAGAGAAAAAGCGTAGAATCATGGTGTAACCACTAGATAGCATGTACAGCTCTCTATGGAGAGGCATGTGAATTCCCCAGATGTTTATGAACACATTAATTTTTTTTTGGTGGATTTGCGAATATATAATTGAAACAATATCAAAAACTATTTCTTATTAAAAAATTTTTTTACAAAAATTCTTTTATTTGTGTGTTTTTGTCAATTTCCCATTCATTTCCTATGGGGGTCATTTTTGACTAATGACCAAAATCGTGACCATTTTTTTACGACCACTTAGCATGCTCGGATCATGAACTCAATTTTTTTTCCACCAAGTTTTGAATAACATTCTGATAAAGCTGTGATTTAAAAAAATTCAAAACAGATTTTTATTGGTGTGTATGTGTATAAATGTGTGTTTGTATGTATGTGTGTGTGTGTGTGTACATTTTTTGCACTCTCTGATGTTGTAGAGTGTCACCCCTTTACTGCGGTATACTTCTTTTAAGAATCGTGGCCACTTTGTAGATTGTACAAACAAAAATTCAGAGAATTTTTTTTTTTTGTAAATTTCCTATTCATTTCCTATGTGCTTTGCTCATTCTTCACCAAAGACCACGAATGTGACTATTTTTTTGACGAGGCCACTTAGCATGCTCGGATCATGATACTCAATTTTTTTTTCCACCAAGTTTCGTAACATTCTGATGAAGCTGTGATTTAAAAAAATTCAAAACAGATTTTTATTGGTGTGTATGTGTATAAATGTGTGTTTGTATGTATGTGTGTGTGTGTGTGTACATTTTTTGCACTCTTGATGTTGTAGAGTGTCACCCCTTTACTGCGGTATACTTCTTTTAAGAATCGTGGCCACTTTGTAGATTGTACAAACAAAAATTCAGAGAATTTTTTTTTTTTTGTAAATTTCCCATTCATTTCCTATGGGTCTGGTCATTTCTGACCGAAGACCACGAGTGTGACTATTTTTTTACGACCACTTAGCATGCTCTGATCATGACCTCAATTTTTTTTGTACTCACATACCAAATGCCAAAAAAGTCACCAAGTATCAAAACCTTCCGATGAAGCTGTGATTTTTAATAATTCAAAACAGAAAATTATTCAGTCAGAAGTGACAGAGGACCATCAGAGGGTTAATATTGTAGAATAGAATGTCATTATCTTGATCAGTTATTTTCATTATCAGTTATTTTATGTCTTTTCTCGGTCAAGAGGGCACCAAATTCAAATATTATTTTACATTTTGACTACATATATGATCCACTTTCAATAATTATTAATGTTGAAATAGGTGAAATGCTCCTTTTAATGTTCATATTGTTTGGCCTATATTAAATTGGGATTTGATTTGGTGTAAAGTGGGACAACAACAATCATCAGGCTATTGGCACCCTTGAAACGGCCCATTGTCATCATAAAGGGTATTGTTTGCTTTGGTCAATTGTTATTACAACAAAAAATTATCAGATTACTCGATTACCAAATCTTTAGTGACAGGCATAAATGTATTAATAGTTTGAATCTTGTATTCCATTTTGTTACTTTATGGATAAATTAAATCAGTTTCACGCGAGTCTCATATAATCTTACCCCAGTTGCTCCAGTTTAAAGTGAGGATTCTCCAGTACAGCAGTGAGCAGTTTCACTCCTGAGTCTCCTAGATTGTTCTCAGACAGATTCAGTTCTCTCAGGTGTGAGGGGTTTGATCTCAGAGCTGAAGCCAGAGCAGCACAACCTTCATCTGTGACACCACACTTACTCAACCTGTAGAGAACAATGACACAGTCAGATCAACAGAGACTTAATTATTAAAGAGAAACCAATAACATAAGCTCAAATCACCATGTTAGATGGATCTTGGTCTGTCAAGGAGCAAAAACTCTAGCAGGAAAAAAAAATACTAATTGCGTTTATAGTTTTTGCAGTATCTCTTTAAAAAAACACTTCAGTTCAATAGATTATTCCAAGAGATTAGGTATATGTCTGAGAGAGAAATATTATATAAAACTGTTATAACAAATTAAAACTGTATATCACATAAAAATATAGAAAATTGTAATATGAGGTTAAAATAATGAACATTAAAGAGTCATGAATCATCTTTTTTTAGCTCAAGTCTACCTCTCAAAAATCAACTTAAATGTGTGTGGATGGCTGTGTGAAGAAGAGGGAGTGGGTGTAGCAGGGCAAGGCAAGGGGAAAAGCAACTCATCTGTCAGTAGCCCATGCCGACTCACTAAACATCAGGAGTAAACTATAGTTGACAAAGTTATATTCCTAGTAAATACATTTAACACCATCTGTTTTTCCTTCAACCAGTGTGGAAAATACTTTGGATTACAATTAAAAACTTTATTATTTTAATTGCAAAATTAACACAGTGTCTCATGTGAGTCACGTATGACCTTACCACAGTTTCTCAAGTTTACACTGAGGATCCTCCAGTACAAGCGAGAGCTGCTTCACTCCTGAGTCTCCTAGATTGTTCTCGGACAGAACCAGTTCTCTCAGGTGTGAGGGTTTGATCTCAGAGCTGAAGCCAGTGCAGCACAACCTTCACCTGTGACTCCACAATTATAAAACCTGTAGAGAACAATGACACTGAGATCACTCTTATTATATATCAAAATACAAAAAAAATGTTTTATCCCTAATTGTTCCTAATCTTTTAAACAGTTAATTCAATATATCAGTTAGTTTATATTATCATTCTAAGAGATTATGACTATGTGAGAGAGAAATATTATATAAAACTGATATAGTGGTATAACTGTGGTATAATAATATATAAAAGTCTAAATATAAATGTTTATATACATACATTATAAATGTACATATATGAAAATACATTTCTAACACAAATGTAAATGTAGTTGTGTAGATCACAAATTAGGTCAGAAAGGTGGAGGGTTTAAAAGGAAAGTCTGAAATTTGTATTTTGAGATTTGTAATGTTTAACAATGATGATTGTGTTACTTACTCAGCTGATCTAGTTGCTGTAACCACAGGCAGCAGCTTCTGAAGAACTTCATCTGCTGTATTGTGTGCTTTCAGGGTGACACTATTTGAAAATAAAAAATAAGTTAATTATTAATGCTAGTACTAATAATTATTAATAAAACATTACACACCTTACTTTACACCCTCAAATATTTTTTTTCTTTATAAAAGTTTTTTAGTATCTAACTTTAGAAGCAACAAAACGTATTCGTCCAACACATTTATTTTTTCTTTCTACCTGCTGTGGAATTTCTATTAGTCTGCATTTCCACTACAACACTTCTATTTTTGGTCTATTTTGACATACCAATTTTTTTTTGCCCCATGCGTTGTAAAAGTTATTACTTTGTCAACCATCTCTATTGGCCACAAGAAAGTTTGCCGAACAATGTTAAGTTGTGTTTTAACATTAGCTACACACGCAGGACATCAGTTCTGACTGGATCGCTTCCCAGATTGGCACTATCTAACATTTTCATCTAGTTTTTATTCGTTTGACAAAAATGTCAGTAGATTTTCGTCATAGATTTTGTCATTCAAAACTAGCGTCTCGTCTTCGTCTGTGAAAAAATGCCGTTGAAGAAAGGTTTTCATCATTATTTTCATCAATGGAATTAACACTGACATACAGCAAAATTTTTAAGACCCAGACATCAAAATTCAAGACTTTTTAAGGTATTGTTTTCAAATTCATAAATTCAATGCTTTTAAGGCTTTTTAAGACCCCGGGAGCCCTGATTAACTGGCTTTTTTATTAATGCAACACAGTGAATGACAGCTGTCTGTAGGGCTGGGCAATAAAACAATAACGATAATTATCGCAATATAATTCTACTCGATAAAACGATATCAAGAGGTCGATTAATGTTCGATACTGTTTATGTGCCAAAAACGGAACAGAAACTCATTTGAACCTTTTATCTGTGGTTATCATGATCTAAATGCATGTAGTCTGGTTAATTTTAATACAACTCAAACAGTCAGAATATAATTTTTTACCAAATAACAATTTGGTCGTTACATTAAAAAAAATCAAAAACAGATGTTACTCTTTTTGTTAATGAACATAAATTTACAGAGTAGTTTAAAAACACAATTAACACTCTGGTTTATACAACTTTCACTTAGGAGCAAAAATATGCCTTTAAACTTGAAAGAAATAAAGATTTGACATATATCGTGATAATTATTGATATTCGACTTATATAAAAAAAAAATATTGTGATAATTTTTTTGGGCCATATCACCCAGCCCTAGCTGTCTGTGTCTCCCAGTTGCTTACATTCTTGCCAGTTTAGTGTTAAGCCTTTATCACCAAAAACGATATTGTTTCTTAAATTTCATAATGAACTCAAATAAGCTCAGTGCCGACTCACTTTCGATCAGTTTTTGCTGAATTGGAAGGTATGCAAAGGATTGTGGGAGATTGAAGGACAAGGATGCACTTGATCAGGGATCTCAAACTCAATTCCTGGAGGGCCACAGCTCTGCACAGTTTAGTTCCAACCAGCTCCAACTCACACCTGTAAGGAAGTTTCTAGTAATCCTAAAGACCTTGATTAGCTGAATGGATCTGGATCAGGTGTGTTTGATTAGGGTTGTAGCAAAACTGTGCAGAGCTGTGGCCCTCCAGGAATTGAGTTTGAGATCACTGCACTTGATGAACCGAAGGCTGCCTTTATAGAATCCTTCAATTTGAGACTGCCTTCAGAGGGGCTTGATAATGTGGCACCCAATATGTGCAGACTCACAAGGACTTTATTAGTTCGAGAAAACACCCGCAAATTATGTACAATATCCTAGAAATCAATCTTTGCCCTGTGATATAAGAACCTCTCATCTCCTAGTTTCTCTTTGATCATAATGTTTTTAGACTGTAATGATTTTACTCAGTGTTACTTACTGATCATTTTCTGCTCCAATTAAGTTGTACAGCTTAAACTCCTGCATTGTCCGCTCTGAGGTCAACAACACAAACACTAAAGCGGACCACTGCGATGAGGAGAGTTTCACGTGACGTAATCCTCCAGTAGCTCATATGAGGTTGAGCTTCATTTACTAGTGAAAGATCACCCAGTTCATTCAGACAGTGAAACAGATTGATGTATTTATCTGCAGAGGGATTCTCACTGATCTTCTCTTTAATATAGTCGAACTGTTTCCTCATTGTTGTGAGAGCTGTTTGCTGTCTGTGTCTTTAGTTCTTGTAAGAGACTCTGATTAGACTCCACTGACAGACCCAGAAGGAAACGAAGGAAAAGGTCCAGATGCCCATTTCTACTGTGTAAAGCCTCATCCACAGCTCTCTGATGGAGATCAGATAGGGACACTGTGTCTCCATTAGTTGGTTTGGTAATCTGGTCAAACACATTGATGTTATTGTTGATAAAGGAGAGATGCACATATAGAGCTGCTAGATGTTCCTGAATGCTCAGATGAACAAAGCAGAAGACTTTCCCCAGACACAAGCCCAACTCCTCTCTGAAGATCTGAGTGCACAATCCTGAGTAAACTGATGCTTCTGCCACATCAATGCCACACTCGCTCAGGTCTTCCTCATAGAAGATCAGGTTGCCTTTCACAAGCTGCCGATACGCCAGTTCCCCCAGTTTGACAATCATGTCTTCATCTTTCACTTTCTTCTCATAGTCCTTCTCATGTTTGATGTTGGTCTGAATGAGCAGGAAGTGTGTGTACATTTGAGTGAGAGTCTTGGGAATCTCTCCTCTCTCTGCTTCACTGCACATCTCCTCTAGAACAGTGGCTGAGATCCAGCAGAACACTGGGATGTGGCACATAATAAAGAGGCTCCTTGAGGACTTCAGGTGTGAGATGATCCTGTCGGCCAGACTCTGATCACTGATCCTCTTCCTGAAGTATTCCTGCTTCTGTGTGTCACTGAAGCCTCGTACCTCTGTCACTCGATGGACACACTGCAGAGGGGACGAGATCCGCTGCTGCTGGTCTGGAGGTGATCCAGATGAGAGACGAGGGAAGCAGATTCCCCACAATGAGGTTCGTCAGCAGCTCGTCCACTGAGGCGGATTCAGTCACATCACACAACCTCACATCGCTCTGAAAATCCAGAGACAGACGACACTCATCCAGACCATCAAAGATGAACAGCACTTTATACTCATCACTGGATATGGCCATTTCTCTGGTTTCAGGGAAGAAGCGATGAAGAAGATCTGAAAGACTGAGTGTTTTGTCCTTCATCAAGTTGAGCTCTCTGAAAGCCAGTGGAAATATGAGCTGGACGTCCTGATTCTCTTTCCCTTCAGCCCAGTCCAGGATGAACTTCTGCACAGAGACTGTTTTTCCAATGCCAGCGACTCCCTTTGTCAGCACAGTTCTGATGGGTTTGTGTTGTCCAGGTAAAGGTCTAAAGATGTCACTGCATTTGATCGGTGTGTCCTCTGTTTCTGCTCTCCTGGACTGTGTCTCAATCTGTCTCACCTCATGCTCATTACTGATATCTCCACGTTCACTCTCTGTGATGTAGAGCTCTGTGTAGATCTCATTCAGGAGTGTTGGGTTTCCCTGCTTTGATATTCCCTCGTACAAACACTCAAACTTCTTTCTCAGATTTGATCTTAACGTGTTGTAAGACTTCATGAATTTCAGATTCATGGCTGTAAGATTAAAACATTAGATTATTACAATGATAGAGAAGTTAAATACTAAATGGATTATTTGTTTATTGTATTAAGGGACACAGAACATCATTTGTTTCATTCATTTATTAGCTAATTATTTGTTAACACCTAAAATTAAACAAAAACAATGAAAGATATTTACCTAAAACCAGGATACATGCTTCCATTAAAGTCTGGTGGTTGAATCACAGGCTTGAACACAGTTTTGTATTTAACTGGTCTGGATGAAAGATTTGACCTTGAATCAGAATGAAGAAAAAAAATCAGTTTTTGAGTACATTTACATACCAATAAACTATGTAGAAAAATAACCGCCTCCTCTTTAAATAAAAACTCTGTTCTAATATAGAAATATAATACTAAGCAGATTTTTATAGAAATGTTATTCTGAGTACCTGGTATAAGGCCGTTTGTCTCCACACTTAAATGCTAGTGGCGGATCCATAGACTGGTTACTCTTCACAGACACACAGCTGGACTCTGGGTTTGAGCTCTTCAGCTGGACTGAACTGGAACAGAGAACAGAATCAGTTTAAACCATCAGATTACTGTGTTCATTCTGTATAATAGGAATCATATTACTATAAAATTTCATCCTGCATGAAAAAGCATTGAGATGATAACTTTATGATCTTTTTCTTTAATATTTTATATATTATAATTAAAGACAAATTATGTAAGTTTCGCCACTAAAGATTTACTTAATCAAAACAAAGGTGTAGCTTGGCTAGATTTAAAAGTGCAAGGAATCATGGGAGTTGTTGTCTTCTAATTCTATTTAATTAGTTTAATAATTAGGTTAATGGTGATAGTGGCACCAGCTGCTGCTGTAAAAGGGATAGTTCACCCAAAAATGAAAACTCTGCCAGTAATTACTCTCCCTCATGTTGTTCAACCCCACAAGACTTTCGCTCATTTTCAGAACGAAAGTCAAGATATGTTTGATTAAATCTGAGTTGGATCACTCCTCCATAGGCTTCTATGTTATTGAAACTGGCCGGCCCAGAAAAGTTAGTAAATCATTGTTAAAATAGTCCAAGTGACTACAGTGGTTCAACCATAAGTTTATCAAGTGACGAGAATACCTTTTGTCCACAAAAAAAATAAAAATAAAAAAAATTAATGACTTTATTCAACTATTCCTTTTTATAAGTGCAAGGCTTCTGGGTTGTGGAGTGTACTGTAGGCTCACTATTGAGTGACACTGTGTGTAATGCATGGGAGTACAATACAGAAGCGCTGCGCTGTTACACTACGTGAACACACTCAGAGGCCCACAGAGAAGAAAATGAATAGTTGAATAAAGTTGTTTTTTTTGTGACAGGGTTTCTGCAGGTTTCACAAAGTCAAATATAAGACTTTTTAAGACCTTTTTAAGACCATTATGAATAAAATTTAATGACCTATATCATGACAAAAAAAAAAAAAAAAACGTACAAAGGAAACGCGTAACGAGTCTCAAAATTATTCGCAAAGTAATTTAATTTATTCAAACTGAACATTCCAGCAAAAATCAGTACAAATGGTCCCTGATTTTGGAAATTTGTTGTTTCTGTTTTTATAAAATCCCCTTTTCCAAAGCGCGTAATGTAGGCTGTTTTATCTTTCCCGCACCTGAAGGAAACATCATTTTGAAACACAGACGAAACATCGTCTGTGGCATCTGAATACCCACCAATAACACAAAACCTCAAAACTGATTGGCTGTTGCATGTTGGTCTGATTCTGTAGTTGTAATACAGCGAATTAAGAACTATAACTACGTAATATAAATGAAAAAAAAAACATTCCAAAGTGCTGTGGGATCATTTCAATGAGATTTACATGGACATAGGAAAATTAAGACCTGTTTAAAAAGATTTAAGACCTAGAACACAATACTTCAGCAAATTTAAGACTTTTTAAGGCCTTAAATTGTGATTTTGAAATTTTAGACTTTTTTAGACCCCACGGAAACCCTGTGTGAACAAAAAGTATTATCGTCATATCAGTCATATCGCTCCTCTTTAAAAAAAAACCCTGTTCTAATACAGAAATCTAATTCTACAAGCACATTTTTTATAGAAATGTTATTCTGAGCACCTGGAATAAGGTCGTTTGTCTCCACACTTAAATGCTAGTGGCGGATCCATAGACTGATCACTCTTCACAGACACACAGCTGGACTCTGGGTTTGAGATCTTCAGCTGGACTGAACTGGAACAGAGAACAGAATCAGTTTAATCCTTTAGATTACTGTGTTCAGTCTGTATAATAGGAACCATATCAATATAAACATTCATCTTGCATCAAAGAGCACTTTGAGAAAAATTTATGATCTTTTCCTTTAATAGTTCATGTAAGTATTAAAGGCACATTATGTAGGTTTCGCCGTGAAAGATCGCTTATTCAAAACAAAGGCGTCAGCTTTGACAACACCGTGAATGAGTGGGAGTGTTGTGTGTTATTGCACATTTACAAAGTGAGGCAGAGAGCATATCTACATCACTAGTCACACCACACTTACTAACATCCAAAAAAAGTAAGATTTCAAGTGGAATAGACTCCAAGATGTAAATAAGGCCAGCGCTAAACTGTGGATTTAGGATCTTCTTCAAAAACAGGAAATTTTATAAAACTAAGGAATAACTATGATTATTTTTCATTGAAAGCTAATTAAAGACATCATCCAAAAATGTAGAGGTAAAATCACAATACAGTAAAAAAAGCTTTTCAAGAGTTTTCATTAAAGGAAAAATAAACTGAAATCTCTCCTGTAAAAATTCCATTACGGATATTTTATCAACATGTCCCTTTGCAGGGTACGTTCAGAAAATACATTTTAAAAAACCTTGACATCACCAAAGGCTGATATCACTGAAAGTCACCAACAGTGGACAAAACAGTGATAATTTAATAGAACTTACAGATATTTGTAGAGATTTGGTGGATGAATACATTGATTAATTATCCAAAATGTATTCCTTCAAGGTTCCTTGGATTAACTAAATTAATCAAGTAATTATGATTAATACTAACAGCCTGCACTGTATGGATACATTTACAAACCAGAAAAACTATGTTGAAAGATCTCCATCTATTGATATAGTCATATCGCTCCTCTTTTAAAAAACCTGTTCTAATACAGAATTCTAATACAATAAGCAGATATTTTATAGAAATGTTATTCTGAGTACCTGGTATAAGGCCGTTTGTCTCCACACTTAAATGCTAGTGGTGGATCCATAGACTGGTCACTCTTCACAGACACACAGCTGGAGCTCTTCTGCTGAATCGAACTGGAACAGAGAATAGATTCATTTTAATCATTTACATTACTGTGATCATTCTGTATAATAGGAACCATATTACTATAAACATTCGTCTTGCATCAAAAAGCAGGTCATAATCTTCTAATGTAATAACAGTGTTTGTTGAAAGTACCTGTATCCTGTAGAAAATTCTCCATTTCTGATTCCTTGCGAGTCCGCCATGATGAAGATGTAGGCGAATCTGAAGAGTGTGATCTCCTCCACTGACTGAAAAACATGAATGAAAAAACATGAATAATTTCCTTCATAATTTAGATGAACATATCTTGCATTTGGGAGAAAAATGATCACGTGACTGCGTTAACTCATACGTTTACACATTATTAAACTCCAGAACGAATCACAGACACACCAACACAAAAGAAACATTGAAATGAAAGAAATTAATTTAAAAATTTAATATCAAACAAACAAGCACTTAAAATGTCCTAAAGAGATTATATGAGCAAGTCACATACATGAAAACTTACGTTGATTAAACTTTTACAAGATCAAGGTTCTCCACTCCTCCAGCTTTAACATCATAAAGACACGGAAATTCCTGCATAAACTTTGATGAAACGTTTCTACAAAACACTTTTATTCTTTGTTTTTCTGTTCCGTGTTGATATTTTATCAGCTTAAAATGGCGACGGGTTACTTTCACTTTCTATTTGGTGGCGCGCGAGCAGAGAAGAGAGAGAGAGAGAGAGGGAGAGAGAGAGAGAGAGAGAGAGAGAGAGAGAGAGAGAGAGAGAGAGAGAGACGATATGTTTGTGGGGTTTTATGGTTGTATTCCCTCTCCTCTTAGAGACTCAATGTTGTTTGATCTGGTGTTCTCTCGTTTATTTCGTTTAGACGTTTCGCTCATTTGCTACAAATGACACGGGAGTAGGTTATCCATGACTCATAATTTCACTCGAGCGGATTTCTGATCAAAATACTCCATTATTTCTAGACATACATATATCTAATCAATCTTAAACTTGTAAGGAACAATATTGAACTCACTTTCTCGAGTGGACGCACACAGTCTCCGATAAACACTGCCGCGCGACTCACGACGCCATACAAGTTATTTTTCTGTGTGTTTATTATTGCCGGTCGCAAACCAGCTTTTTACAGTAGCTGCGCCACCTCTGTGCTGGGGTGTGAAGTGAATTCAGTCACTGTCTGTAAGTTTTACCTTCCTTTTACTGTCTATGAGTTTTACCCATCAGACTGTAAAAGGTTTTACCAGACCCTTGTTTTGTGTTTAATATTGCTTGTTGTAAATTCTTTACATCTTATGTTCTGTAGTTCTCTTTTTAGTTGATTATTGGTAACGCTTCCTTTTACAGTACAGTACTTACTGGTGTACTTACAGTATACTTACCTAGAAAGTACTGGCTAATATAGAGGTAAGCACATGGAACAGGGGTAGGTTTAGGGGTTCAGGGTTAGTACTAGTTATTACCCAGTAATTGTAGTTACTAAAATAAGTACATAGTATTTACATGGGTAACTGGACTGTAAAAGGAAGCGTTACTGATTACTTTCCTGTTGATAGAACAAGATAACAACATCATTGTTTCCATTACTTACTTGTCATAGTTCACATAATCCTCTACTGTGTTTTCCTATATGAAGTGGCCCATCCTTATTGTTGTTAAAAAGTAGGCCTACCTGAACTTCTACTTACATTTTGTGTCATTTTACTTTTGTCTTACGCTGTTGAGTACTATTATAAAAATGTCTTCCTGTTTTACATTCATTCCAATTTCTTTTTCATTTCTGATTGCAAATAACTTTAATTATACTTTTCCTTCATATTGAATTAAATTGTAATATGGACGTTTAGTAGCCTTTTTAGCAGATCCTTTTATTTCCTGATATCAATGTACCCAAACAGAATTAACTATTATTCCAGCCTGTCTTAATCTATACATTATATTTAAATTTTCTATGAACATATTTAACTCTTTGAAAAATTTGAAGGCTTGTAAGTTATGCGGTCTAAATCTGAACAAATCACAACCATATTTGCCATCACTTTCTTAGCATCACTGAATTGCCACCATTTCTGCAGTAAATACTGAAGTCCTGTTTGTTAACCTCTCATATTTTCCTATTTTAAATAAGGAAAACATAACATGCTGATCACTCAGGCCTTTCTCTGCTTATTGAGCCATCTATGTATATTGGAAGAAATGCATAATACACTTGTATAGCTCTAGAAAATTTTTTTCTGTCCTTTTTAAATATGAATTTGTAAATTTGATTTGGTTGATTGGGGAAATTTTAATTCCATTTATTTGCTTTCAACCCCTGTTACTGTTAAGTTTATTGTCTCCCCTCTATTAATGATTTTATAGGATGACCTGACTCATGCCCTAGTAAATTTATCCAGAAAGCGACAGATCATTTTTGATGTCTTATGTCTAATGAGGACTCTCCAGTTTCAACTTGTGTTGCTGAGATTGATTCATGTGCATGAATAATTTATTACGATTTATTTGTTTTTAATTGCACCTGTAATACAGTTCTTATGCTTGAAAAAAATGTAACCTCTTAAGCATACAGTTTGATTGATGCAGATCCATATTTAATACATCCAGTCTAAAACAGACTGTATAAGCACACATATTATGTGACTCCCATTCTTGGCCTACTATACATCTCATTAGATTTAGTGCTGTGCTGCACTTTTCTTCAATGTTATGGACATGACTTTTGCTGCTCTGAAATAAAAGGTGTTTCACTGCCTCCACATCAAATCTAAATGAAGTCTCTGTTGATTCTGTTGACTGTGAGTCTCTGTAGTGAATCTGTATTGGCATCATCAGATGATCATCAGAAGACTGTCATCTAATAGTAGTCAGTCCTGAAATAAAAACACAATTTTTCACACATGCAGTATGAACATTACATTTGTCACATCTTTTTCTTAAGAAAACCACACACAGTGGACAGCTGATACAGAACCAGCAGACATTATCATTACACTCCATTACAATTTAATATCAGTAAATAAAAAACAGTGTTGGGCAAGTTACTTTCAATACAATATATTAGATACTGTCATTTGAAAGTAATTAGTTACATTACAATATTACCGTTACTATTACTAATTTTGAGTACTTTTGAGTAACTTTAAGTTTCACCAAAATAGGATTAGGATTAGGATTAGCCTTTATTGTCTCCTGACGGAGAAATTCATCTTTGGCATTCGAGACACAGATGCAACACATTATAAATAACATTATACATAACACACAACATTATTTACATAAATTCACACATTCTGTGTGAATTTAATAACCACAGAAGTAGCATAATGACATGGCAAGACGCACAGCCTCTTTTTCTATTTGTTTCTATTCATTTATTTTCCTTTAATTCAAGTTCACACAGCACAAATCTGGCATGTATTTGGCATAAACAGCTTATGCTTTATCAAGAATCAACAAGTGCTATTAGTGGTTTAGGCCTCACGGAATACAACTCAGCCATCTCAGTCCAATTTAAAAAATTAACATGTAGGTTAAACATACAATTGCAAATAAATAAAAATACAGGCCAAACAGAGGAACACATTAAACACATATGAAAATATATAGGCCCCCAAAGAAAGGCTGGAATTTAAATAACGTATAACTGGACCTATAGCAACGGGAAAAATGGTCGGCGCATGGTCAAAAAGGGTTGTCCCTGTTCTCTTAATGAGTTAGGGGTGTGTTTTGGGCGTATGGTGCAATAAACCAAGCAGACGATCTACTGTATTATGTACACAATAATAATCTTGTACATTGTAATCCATTTATTTGTGATAGTTAGCATGTTTGTGTGATGCTGTGCATCACTGTGTGTGTAATAAGCAGATTGTGTGTGTGTTGTGGACCTGCCTATTGGCACATATTACTAATGCGGCCTTTAAATAACAGTTTTCAGTTGGTCATTGGCTCAGTCTATTTCATTTCCTCAAAATGTAAAAATGATGATGATTGTTAAAAACTATTCTTACTCTAGTGTCACCAGTTTATAATGTGGATCATCCTTCAGATCAGAGAGCAGCTTCACTCCTGAGTCTCCTAGTTTATTCCCAGACAGATTCAGTTCTCTCAGGTGTGAGGGGTTTCGATCTCAGCGGCACAACCTTCATCTGTGACACCACAATTATATCAACCTGTAGAGAACAATTACACACTCTTCACTCTCTCAGATGAACAGATTTCATTATCAGAGAAATGGGATTCAATTTTAAACCAATAACAAGCTCAAATCACTATATTAGATGGATCTTAGTCTGTGTATCAGGGTAGGATTTTTATAGCTGATTTAGTGAAATTCCTACAAAATATAGTACATTGAATACCATCTGCTTTTTTTAAACCTTTAAAATTATATATATATATATACACTACCGGTCAAAAGTTTAAGATCGGTAAGATGTTTTATGTTTTTAAAGAAGTCTCTTCTGCTCACCAAGGCTGCAATTTTTTATATAAAATACACAAAAAACACAGTAATATTGTGAAATATGATTACAATTTTTAATGTTAATATATATTAAAATGTAATTTATTCCTCTAAAAAAGCTGAATTTTCAGCATCATTACTCCAATCTTCAGTGTCACATGATCCTTCACAAATCACTCTAATATGATGATTTTATGCTCCAAAAACATGTATGATTATTATCCATGTTGAAAATTCATCAAAGAATCCTGAAATAAAAATGTAAAAAAAAACAGTTTTCAAACATGGATAATAATCATACATGTTTTTGGAGCATAAAATCATCATATTAGACTGATTTGTGAAAGATTATGTGACACTGAAGATTGGAGTAATGAGAGACTTCTTTTAAAAACATAAAAAATCTTACCGATCTTAAACTTTGGACTGTAGTATATATATATATATATATATATATATATATATATATATATATATATATATATATATATATATATATATATATATATATATATATATATATATACTATATATATATATATATATATATATATATATATATATATATATATATATATATATATATATATATATATATATATATATATATATATATATATATATATATATATAAGGGCTTGAACGATTTCATACGATGAATTAGGGTCTTATCTAGCAAGTCGTTGGTTCACTACAGTTTTTGATGAAACGATAATTCATTTGTTTTGGGAATGTATGTATTGCAAAATCTTTTGTATTGATATTTCAAATGTTATTAAAAGGTATCTTTCTTTAGACTTCTGTGTAAACCAAAAAATATGTTTTTTGGCGACTCTATGAAATTAGACTCCTTTCATTCTAAATTTGTCCTTAATCTGCTACTTTTTCTTGCCAAATTTTATATTCACAAGTGTACATTTTCAAAGAAAAACTCCTTTTTTTATTTTTAAGAAAGATATTGATATGTATTTGTATTCATTGAATAACTCTAAAAACTCTACTGCATGTAACTTTGCAAAATTGTCGATCATTTAAGCTTGTTTAATGTTTATGGAATGTAACCCTCTGTTTTGTTGTATTGTGTATTATTGTCTTGTTTTGTATTTGTTATGTCTGCATAATAATAATAAAAAGGTTCACTACAGTTCTCAGGAGGAAATACTCAGCAATGGTTTTGACTTAGCCAATACATTTACAAATGGTTTGCCGTAAAGCATATTAAAAGTACCACACAGACATATGAACAACGTTAAAAGCTGTTTTTTTTTCACCACAGGGGGACTTTAACACACAGTGCAGTTCTCGCTGCGGTCAACAGGGGACAGTCGAGCGCGCGGTGCCATAACGCATCAGCCGTAGAAGAAGAAACAGCAGCAGCGGTAGTGACTCGCATTCAGAGAAACATCAGCAACAAAATCATGGAGGAAACCGCAAAAAGGAGAAAAAGCAGGACGAAATCAAGGAGGATAAGGACAAAAAGCCTGCGGGGAAAGAAAAGGAGAAGAAAGAGGAGCAGGAGCTGGTGAGAGAGACAAAAACACCGCGTTTGAATTCCGCCTGAGTCACTCTGCAGGCCAGACACTCACACACACTCACACACCACAGCAATGTGTGTCAATATTCACGAGTTATCAATAAATATCATTCACTTTCGGCACAAAACACCTTAAAACAACGCGTGTGTGATTATAAGACTCTTATGTATGCGTTATATCGATCATATCGTATATAAACACACGGGTCTATGGATAAAGTCAACAGAAATACTTCCCTGAGGAGAAATTCACTGGTCTGATTGTAAAAAAGAACGATATTTCATTGTTTACAGAGTTGTGGTGTTGTTAATAATAACTTCTCTGATGTGTTTGTGATGTTTTTGCAGTCAGAGGAGGACAAACAGCTTCAGGAGGAGTTGGAGATGCTCGTGGAAAGACTCGGTGTAAGTTTTGTTTTATTAATTATTACTGGTTGAACTGTCAATTTGACACCGTACTTTAAAAAATCCTGAATTATTTGCGATTTATTGTAATGTAAGAAAATTGTGTCAATATACAGTAAGGTTTCATTTGTTAGAATTTGTTAAAATGAACCAATAACTCTACAGCATTTCTAATCTTAATGTTAATTTCAATATTTGCTAATACATTATTAAAAGTATTATATTATTATAAAGTTTTTAATATATTGTTATATTGCAATACTTTCACATTGAGTCATCAAACCAATGTAGAAACAACAAAAACAGTATTTTAAATATTTGTTTAATGGCATCTCTTAACTAAGCAATTATAAACAATGGCCAGTATCTCTGGTACCAATACTGGTGTCACTATTACATGGATTTTTTTCCTCAATTTTAAACATTCAACATTACAGTATAATTGAAAGTTGTAATTTTCAACATTTAATAGACACATAACCCATTGTGATAAATGTCATATTTAGCTGTGCCTTTAATATATCAGGGCTTAGCGTTGAGTTTCTTTTTTACTATTGGCCCTTTTGGGACCATTCATATTTTACAAAAAATTTACTGTTTTTGTTGTTTTTCATTGATGCAACCTTTCAGGTAGGTCTAATGGGTAAATGTACAGGAATTGAATAAAGTTATCAAACATTTTGCAGTCTTTACTACATAAATGATTAATTATATGTAGATTTATCCTTATTAAAAACTGCAAACGTTAGCTAATCAGTCAAGAGCCGTTAGTCTTTTGTTCTTTGATTATAGTCAATGACAGACTTCAACTTGTTTATTAGGCTGCTGTCACTTTAAGGCCTGAAGCGCATGATGTGGATCTGAACACGTATCCTATTTTCTCACAAATCTTTGTTTCATTTAAGCTTTTATGTGACTCATTTAGGACTGTGCTTGCGAGGAAAACAGAAATTTTGACATCATTTCAAGTGCGAAAGAAGTGTGTTTGGCATCCTTTGTGTGTTTGTTCACAGACGCCAGTAGAGATTTGAGTTATTTTCGTGCACCGAATGGTTTACTAGCTTTTAAATGAGCGAAAGCGTGATTATATACTGTAGCTGCAGCCAAAGAATGATCGGAAAAAACTAATGTTAAAATATTTTTAACACGTTAAACTGGAAAAAAGTAATCGGCATGAAATGAATTTTTCTTTGACCGTATTTATTAATTCACACATGTTTATTTTTGACAGCGCTAATTGTTACTAACATTAAAAAAGATGCTTTAAAAATATATTAATGTTAATGTTAACAAGAAGTTAGACCTTATTGTAAAGTGTTACTAGATAATGATCAAAGAAGTGTAATGAATTTCTTAAATTACTTGTCGATGCAAAAACAAATGTTCACCGATAATGTCACTACCCATTTTTTCCACAATACAATCAAATCCTTGTTGATAAAATCACATCCTGGCCAAATGAATATTCTGTTTCACTCAAAGGTAAATATGTTGATTTTGTGTTTTCTCTGTTTTGCAGGAGACGGACACGTCTCTGTATCGTCCTGCTCTGGAAGAACTGCGCCGTCAGATTCGCTCCTCCACGACGTCTATGACATCAGTGCCCAAACCGCTCAAGTTCCTGCGACCCCATTACGCCAAACTCAAAGAGATCTACCAGAACATGGCGGCGGGAGAGAACAAGGTGCGTTTGCCGCATCAATTAAATTAAATGTATTAGAACAATCAGCTGATGTTTGTGTGTCAATCCTTCTCTGTTTGACAGCATTTCTGCGCTGACGTGGTGTCTGTCCTCGCCATGACCATGAGCACCGAGCGAGAGTGTCTGAAGTATCGTCTGCTGGGCTCACAGGAGGAGCTCGCGTCATGGGGACACGAATACGTCAGGTACGGGAACCAGCACCAGAACAGCCAGACGACACCCTGAAGACACACACACACACCAGTAGACCAGTGTTGTTATTGTTAGCTAAAACTATTATTGAAATAAAGCTTAAAGGTGCAGTACACGATTTCTTAGAAACGCTGTTCGAAAGTGGATCACACTGAGCACCAAAACACTTGTAGCCAATCAGAAGTGAGGGGTCTGTGCTCATGATGGGGGAGGAGCTTGTTGTGAAAATAGATCTCATTTTTAGAAACTTTGCTCAATCAAACACTTTTTTTTGTGCCAGAACGGGTCACAAATAGTGACGTTAACCGTCAGGTGATCCTCTGAAAAATTTTCTGTTTTGAAATTTAAAAAATCACAGCTTCATCGAAATGTTACGAAACTTGGTGACTTTTATGGCATTGGGTATGTGAACACACAAAAAAATTGAGGTCATGATCCAAGCAGGCTAAGTGGTCGTAAAAAAATAGTCACGCTTGTGCTCTTCTGGTTAAAAATGACCGACCATAGGAAATGAATGGGAAATTGACAAAAACACAAAAACTTCAAATCGGCCATCAATGCATAAAAAAAATAGTTCTCAGCATTGAAGGGGTTACACTCTAAAACATCAAGAGTGCAAAACAGACATACACACCCCTACACACACACACTTTTATACACAAAAACACCAATAAATTGCGATAAAGAAATCTGTTTTGAATATTTAAAAATCACAGCTTCAGAAAATTACGAAACTTGGTGACTTTTATGGCATTATGTATGTGAACACAAACAAATTGATGTCATGATCTGAGCATGCTAAGTGGTCTTAAAAAAAATAGTCACACACTTGTGTTCTTTGGTCAAAAAATGACCCCCATAGGAAATGAATAGGAAATTGTAAAAAAAGAAGAAAAAAGAAAAAAAAGTTTTTTGTCAATTTTTTTTTTATAAGAAATATTTTTTGAGATTGTTTCAACTATATATTCAAATCCACAAAAAAAATGTGTTCATAAATAACTGGGGAATTCACATGCCTCTCCATAGAGAGCTGTACATGTCATCTAGTGGTTACACCATGATTCTTACGCTTTTTCGTAAAACCAGATGGTGCTAATTTTCTTCAAAAAAATATGTTTTTTTCTGAAGGCCTAGACTTTATATTAAACTAAAATACTGCATTAATATATATTTTTTTTTTAAAGTAAAAATAATAGGTATATATATATATATATATATATATATATATATATATATATATATATATATATATATACAGCTATGGAAAAAATTAAGAGACCACTGCCAAATCAGGCAGTTGCTCTGGATTTATTATTTATAATATAAATAATAAATCCAGAGCAACTGCTGATTTGGCAGTGGTCCTAATTTTTTCCATAGCTGTATATATATATATATATATATATATATATATATATATATATATATATATATATATTCCATGGCAAAAATGAACCATAAATATTGCATAAATATTAATAAATTCAATTAAATAGTCTCAAAATACTAAATTAAAAAGAATAAATATTATAGAACAAAAATAAATTGCATTGGTTTTACTGGGATGGGTTAAAGGGGATGACCTGAGGGTTAAAGGAGGCTCTATTTGACCATATGAACCACTCGTAATTCAAACTGTCTTAAATGCATTCTGGGAACTTTCTAGCTCTTTACATGCTTTCTGAAACAAACTGAATCAGGTGACGTGACCGTGTGTGTGTGTGTTTCCAGGCATCTTGCCGGAGAGGTCGTGTAAGGAATGGACAGGAGATCGAGGAAGGCCGATAAAGCTCAGACAGGAATTACTTCTGAAGCTGGTCAAAGAGATCGTCCCAGTATAACATGGCCCACAATGCCGAGCACCGAGGCCTGTGACCTCCTGATGGAAATTCGAGCATTTCTGACATGCTGGATACGTACATCGAACTAAAAGCGCTTACGCTAAAGTCTGCCTTTACCTCACCAGGTGTGATCACGATCACCCACAATGCATCTGAACACGCGTTTTGAGTGTCTTCCTGTTTTGATCGTGTGTTTGTGTCTCCAGCTGTGTGAGTTACGTCCCTGAGCCGGAGAACTCGGCTCTGTTGAAATGCTCTCTCAACATCTTCCGCAAGTTTAATCGTTACCCAGAAGCCCTCAGACTCGCACTGATGCTTAATGACGTGGAGCTGGTGGAGAGACATCATTTACTTCCTGCAAAGACATGTATGACAAACATGCACTTCATTTATCATTTACACTCTCACACAGTTTGTCTCCTGAAAACTGATTCTCAGATACGTGTAGTGTGTGTGTGTGCAGTGTCATTCAGAAGCAGATGTCGTTCATGTTGGGTCGTCACGGCATGTTCCTGGAACTCAATGAAGATGTGGAGGACTATGAAGATCTGACGGAGATCATGTCCAATGCGTGCAGCTCAACAGCAACTTCCTGGCTCTCGCTAGAGAGGTGCTTACACACACACACACACACACACACACACAGACTAATATACATTTCAAGAAATATCTGGGACATTAACCAAACTTTAAACCTTAAAAATAACCAGGTTTACATTTAAAGCATCATTTTAATCCTGTATTTAAGTTATTGTTCTGTCTGTCTATATCTATCATTCCATACGTCTATATCTGTCAATCTATATATCACATTACAATGAGAACATTGCAGGGATCTGTTTTATCATGAAAGACTTAAAAATTAAATTTATATTCATGCAAATATTATACATTATTATTTAGGGCTGTCAAATGATTAATCATGATTAATCGCATTCAAAAAAAGTTTGGGTTTACATAATATATGTGGGTGCACTGTATATAATTATTTTGCATATATATATATATATATATATATATATATATATAAATAAACAAATACAATACATGCATGTATATTTAAGAAAAAAATATTATTTATGTATAAAATATTTTATTTATATAAATATAATATAAATTATATATAAATCTATATACAGTATATACATGAAAATATTTCTTAAATATATATACAAGCATGTGTATATATATATATATATATATATATATAAAGTAATTATACACAGTGCACCCACATATATTATGTAAGCACAAACTTTTATTTTGGATGCGAGTAATGCGATTAATCATTTGACAGCCCTATTTTTTTTTCTTTATTACACATTTATATACTAATTGGGTTTAAAAAAAATTAAGGAGAGGTTTTGATTAAACAAAAACATTAATTTGGTAACACTTTACAATAAGGTTACATTTATTAAACATTCAGTTCATGACATTAACTAACATGAACTAACCGTTTGTTACTGTATTTGTTATTCTTTGTTAACGTTAGTTAATACAAATCTAGCAGTTCATTGTTTGTTCATGTTAGTTCACAGTGCATTAACTAATGTTAACAAGATTTTAATAAAGTATTAGTAAATGTTGAAATTAACATTACCAAAGATTAACAAATGCTGAAGAAGTGTTGTTCATTCTTTGTTAATGTTAACTAATGTAGTAACTAATGGACCTTATTGTAAAGTGTTACCATGACTTTTATACTTAAAGAAATAGTCTTGTGATTTCTTGTACTGAGTTTTATCAAGGCCAATTTAAAATAAATGATTGAAGACGTAATGCTACTTGGTGTCCTAAAGGATCATTTTAACCTCTTAACCAGCGCCCCTATTTTTGAAGCTTTCTTGAAACGACATACCCAAATCAAATCTCTGTAGCTCTTGAACCCTATGGTCCACATTCATAAATCTCGATATTTATTTAAACTAGACACTTGAAACTTTGTTACCCAAGAGTCATTATAACTCGAAAGTAGCATAGGAACAGAGTAAAACAAGGTAAAATATACATGAAATTGACTTGCGATTCTTTGAATAAATTTCATTTAGGGAAAAATGTATAGAAATTTATGTTAAGGGCCCGAAAACACCATAAAATAAAACTGAATGTCTGACCATGTTTCAGATTCAAATTTGAGGAAGATACTCCCAAAATGTAGTTCCTGTAAGCTTTTATTCAAGAAAAGTCCTAGGCGTCCCTTCCAAAAGGCCTTGGAGACTCCAAATGGACACCTGGTTACCAACTGACATAGTAAGTAAACATGCACACATGACATACGAGTGATTCATCCATTCCAAATCATTCTGCCCATCAAACTACACAAGAAAAAATTATTTCAGCACAACATTTTAGCACAAAATACTCTTTGTATTTTGAACATTTATAATAGCAAAAACAGTGAAAAAAACAAAGCCTCACGTCATTTAGCACATTCCAAAAGTGATTGTTTTACTGAATGAATACAATATATAAAAGGTGCAACATGTGTTCTTATCAAACAAGTTGCAATGAACAATTACAAATAGAGTATCCAGTCACTAAAACAAGAGAATGCAAACCTGCCTACAGTATCTACAAAGTGTAGGAAGATCAAGTGATGTCTAATCAAGGCAGTCACCGTCTAAGGGTTGTTCTGGAAGCCAAGAAAAAGCCACTGAAAGACAGAAGAAACAAAGTGTGTAAGCAGAACGAATTAAATTTGCACAGGAAAAGCACACACAGAAAGACACAAAGAGGGATTCAGTTTGAGTCAAACATTCATCTATAAAGCAGCATCATAATATTCCATCATATTACAATATCAAATGTGTCTACATACCTCATCATTATAATGCTCTACATTAAAAATGCTTTGTAATTATATATTTTTTCTATGTAAGTAATTATATATATCTTTATTATATCTTCACCTGACATCTTGTAATCCTTTCCTTCCATTAGATTGATATTCAATGGACCATTCATTCATATAAACGTATCACTGTATTCTCATATCTTGCTCATCTCCACTGTTCTTTTATAATAGACACATCTTCACCTGACTTCTTATAAATCCTTTTCCTCCATCAATTGCTTATATTCAATGCATCATAAATATAATGTGTGTGATATAAACATTTTTCTCTTTTATGTAACCTTATAGTATAACGTTACAGCTCTATCACCTGCTCGTGTAGCTTCTGTATTCTTTGCTAGCTAATGTCCATTTGCCGTCATTTCATAATCTAAAAACATCACATGAACAGAAAATGGTGCCAATAAGATACAACATCACAATAAATGCCCATGTGTCGAAACTATACCGATCTAAAACGGGATTGAGTCCATGAACAAACACCTCTCCTGCCGGAGTGAGGGGGCGCTCGACGACACCCTGGGTGCTTCTGCCGTCTGAGACGCATCTCTCTGGGTCTCTCTGCTGCGCTCGCTCGCTGCTTCTCCTCACAGATCTCCAAAATATTCTCAGCAGCCACAAAAGCCCTTCTGCGAGACGACTGTATCCAGTGACCTGGAGATTGTCAAATATAGCTTGGAAACAGTCTGACCGAGCTCTGATAATCGAGCTCCCTGGGAGCTAACCAATGCCACTTAGCCTGTGCGCTTCTCGCTGCGTAAGTGTGGCGAAGGTGCACCGAGTGAACAACAACATTGCCCATGTGCTTTTGACATAATCTGCTTGAGAGCTGTCAATTCTACTGGCAATTCGTGTTTTCGATTGGTCAATCTCCCATCCATCTAAACATTGCCGACTGACACATTGGGCTGGCTGTATCCAGATCTTTCTGAGCCAAAATCTAGAGCTGCATTGATCTGACAGGTTCTCTAAGCCTGTCAGAGCTGTCCCTTGCATTTCTGATCGACTACAGAGCCTGTGATCTGAATGGAGAGAGAAGGGGCAGATGGCTGATTTTATCCGGAAGAGCCCAAAGCCTAGAGGGGTGAGATGGCTTTTGTTTAGTGTTGGAAATACAGATTAGAATTCGATATTTCTTTGTAAGTAAACATGGCGAACTCTATTCGAAAACGCTCATGCGAACAAGGAAGGAGGATATCTCATCTTTCCCCCTGTTTTCTCTGTTGATTTGGCTGTATTAAACTTGTAGGATCGCATTCTGAAGACATGGACCTCTTACATTTGAAATGTATGCTGTCGATTCTTGATTCGTCCCCCCGAACTGATCGTGAACCATAGGAGATGGAAAGTACGAGTATATAGCGGTTCATTTTGCTCATTTTTCGAATGCGAAGTCCTTTTGCATTTAATTTAACCCTTTTCCTCTCTGTTGTATTGATTGCAAAAACAGAGTTTAGAACATGATTCTTGAGCTGTTTCTAGCTTTCAAATGATGCATAGTCCAGTGATAGTTAGTTGTATATTTGTTTCTAAAACAAAGCTTAGAAATGGTAATAAAAGTGTTAGCCCACGCCCTCGGTGGCCCGCCCTCGGCCGGTGCTTGTTAAGAATGGTTAAGCTGAAATGTGCCTTATTCGCATATGCACAGATATTATGTTTTCTTAAGATTTTGACCCAGACATGTTGTGGTAGATTCACATTTTCTCAGTTGTGTGCACATCTCAGCAGATGTTATATTCTGATCCTTTCCTCTTGTAGCTCGACATCATGGAGCCCAAAGTTCCCGACGACATTGTCAGCAAAACCCACCTGGAGAAAACGAAGCACACCTTCGGATCGCATGAAGCCAGTGTGATGGTGTGTGTGTTCACTAAGGCGGTGTGCGTGTCTCAGGGCTTTGGTGGCAGCTGGCTCACAGGTGGACTCCGCGCGCTTATGAACCCCGCCTCCTCGTTCGTCGACGGCTTGGTCGACGCTGCGTTCGACAGGACACAACTGGTCCCCTGCTATACGGGAGGGCGGGAACAAGTGGCTCTACAAGAACAAGGACCACGGTGAGAACAGACACATCTCTGGGCTGCCGAACCACATAAATCTGCTGCTATTGTGTTGATACTTTGTGTTGAATGTGTGTGTTTTAGGCATGCTCAGCGCTGCCCGGCCTCTCTGGGAATGATCCTGCTGTGGACGTGGGAGGTCGTCTGACACAGATCGATAAATATCTCTATTCATCCGAGGACTACATCAAGGTAATGAATGAGACAGAAGCCGTGTTTCCTTTAGGTATCCGGAAATCTCTAACAGACTTTAAAGGAGTGATGAACTGAGAAATCAAATTTTGACATTAAGCTTAGATATTAATAGATCATAGTATTATAAGAATATCCTGTAAGTTTCAGAACTGAAAACGTCCTTGTTAGTCCAATAAAAGCTTTATTGACACCAGCCTGCAGCGTTTCAAAGTGGGGAACTATGACGTCAAAGAGGATAAAACACCACCCCCGCAGAAGATCAAGCCTACTTCAACACGGCCGGTTTAGCCCCGCCCACCGATTCACGCATTATACGCATAGCTAAATAACATAGATGCCTACCTCGTGATGACAAACCGGATTGAGCTTCCGTGCAATAAACATGCACTGAAGAGTGAAACTCATTAATAATATGCAAAACTGTTACTCCACTCACAGCAGTGGGCGTTTCTCAAGAGTCTTCAGTGCGAGAACGCCCATAAAAACCGAGCGTTTTCATCTAGGCTCAAGAGACTAGGGTCGAAAATAGCCTATTACTTATTCATTTTGATGTTTTTTTAATGTAAAAACCAAGCGAACGTCATAAGTTCACCTCAGACAACAATATAATAAAATTTAAAAAGCCAGTTCATGACCCCTTTAACCCTTTATCTGCCCCCCCATCACTTGGGCTGTCAAATCGTATCCAAAATAAAAGTTTGTGTTTACATAATATATGTGGGTGCACTGTGTATAATTATTTTGTATATATAAATACACACATGCTTGTATATATTAAATACATATTTTCATGTATATACTGTATACAGATTTATATTATACATAAATATAAATATTTTATATATACATAATTTTTTTTTTCATAAATATACATGCATTTGTGTGTATTTATATACATACAAAATAATTATACACAGTGCACCCACATATATTATGTGAACACAAACATTTATTTTGGATGCGATTAATCGCGATTAATTGTTTGACAGCCCTAAAATCACTATCCAAATTTAAACTGGCTATAATTCCAGAATGCTTTGGAATATTGACCTATGGTTGGTCTTGTTTTAAAGTGATGTTTACCCTTAATGAGATAATCCACTTTTTTGGAAATAGGCTCAGGTGAAAGTGAAACTCAAAAATTTGAATATCGTACAAAAGTTGAATATCGTACAAAGTTCATTTATTTCAGTAATTTAGATATAAAAGGTGAAACTGATATTATATAGACTCATTACATGCAAAGTGAGAATATTTCAAGCCTTTATTTGTTATAATGTTGATGAAAACTTAATTAAAAATTTGAATAATTTGAAAAGGTTTTCATAAGCTGTAAATCATAATCGACAGTATAACAAATAAAGGCTTGAAATGTCTCACTCTGCATATAATGAGTCTATATAATATATTAGTTTCACCTTTCAAGTTGAATTACTGAAATAAATGAACTTTTGCACGATATAACAATTTTTCCAGTTTCACCTGTAAATCAATCAATCAATCAATCAATCACTCCCTTCTAAGTTGCGACTGTTTCAAATTGGACATTTCTGCGCTGCTAAAGCCAGAAGCAAACGTCTCAACTGCCTGGGAGAGAAAAACCTGGGAAATAGATTCTGGATTCATTTGGCGTTTATTTCTTTCAGTCCTGGGGCGCTGTTGGCGTGTGGTATCGTGAACTCTGGCGTTCGTGACGAGTGTGACCCCGCTCTGGCTCTGCTGTCCGATTACGTCCTGCACAACAGCAACATCATGAGGATTGGAGCCATTTTTGGGTAATTCACAAATTAGACTTTTTTTCCTATGGTTTATTTACATTTTAATAAACAAATTGATACTGAACTTATATAACAATTTTAACAGTTAGAGTGCCCTATTAACCCTCTGATGGTCTTCCTTTATGAGTCACGTCCTTGGAGCCTTCCCGGTCAGAAGTGACCGGAGGCCTAAAAATTAAACTTCTTCCATCCCAGTAAAACCAATGCAACTTATTTTTGTTCTATAATATTTATTCTTTTTAATTTAGTATTTTGAGACAATTTGATTGAATTTATTAATATTTATGCAATATTTATGGTCTTTTTTTCAATGAAATATATATATATATATATATATATATATATATATATATATATATATATATATATATATATATATTATGTAAAAAAATATTAATGCAGTATTTTTGTTTAATATAGAGTCTAGGCCTTCATAAAAAAAAATATTTTTTGAAGAAAATTAGCATCATCTGGTTACAGTATAGAGAAAAAGCGTAGAATCATGGTGTAACCACTAGATGACATGTACAGCTCTCTATGGAGAGGCATGTGGATTCCCCAGCTATTTATGAACACTTTTTTTGTTTTTTGTGGATTTGAATATCTAATTAAAACAATCTCAAAAACTATTTCTCATTAAAAAATTGTAAAATAAATTGAGAATTGTGTTTTTGTAAATTTCCCATTCATTTCCTATGGGGGTCATTTTTGACCAAAGACCAAAATCGTGACTAATTTTTTTACGACCACTTAGCATGCTCAGATCATGACCTCAATTTTTTTTTTGTATTCACATACCAAATGCCACAAAAGTCACCAAGTATTATAACCTTCTGATTAAGCTGTGATTTTCAATAATTCAAAACAGAAAATTATTCGGTCAGAAGTGACCGAGGACCATCAGAGGGTTAAATGTTTAATTTTCCAAACTTCCGTGTTTTTTTATTTTTATGTATTCTGGTTTAAGAACATTGTCAGTTGAATGGATGCATGTGACGCGCTGTTTAATCTTAAAGCTGAAGCGTCTAACAAACCGTAATGCTGATTTGTGTTTGTGTAGGTTGGGTCTGGCGTACGCGGCTCGAACAGAGAAGATGTTCTCTCCTTCTACTTCCTGTCATGGGAGACTCCAAGTCCAGCATGGAGGTGCGTGTGTGTGTGTTTGCAGTGGCATGAGTGTTTGATCTGTGTGTGTGTGCTGAATCTGTGTGTGAACACCAGGTGGCGGGAGTGACGGCGCTGGCGTGTGCCGGGATGATCGCGTGTGGGCTCCTGTAACGGTGATGTCACATCCACCGTCCTGCAGACCATCATGGAGAAGAGCGAGCAGGAGCTCAAAGACACGTAACGCGCGCTGGCTGCTCGCTCGGCCTCGGGCTCAACCACCTCGGTGAGGACCAAGAGCGACTCTATGCTATCAAACATATCAAATGTTTGTTCACATGACCAAAATGAATCAATGATCACAGCATATTGTGTTTAATTCTGATTTATCAGTTTAAACAATCATGTGTGTGTGTGTGTGTGTGCAGGTAAAGGTGAGGCGATTCGAGACCACTCTAGCAGCTCTTCAGGTCGTTCCTGAACCCTTCCGTAGCTTCGCTAACACACTGGTGGACATCTGCGCATACGCAGGTGAGTCAAGTCCTCCCTCACACAGGTTAAAGGTCACACGCTTCCTGTGTGTGTGTGTGTAACCGGCCGTCTGTCTCTCAGGGTCCGGGAACGTTCTGAAGGTGCAGCAGTTGCTTCATATCTGCAGCGAGCATTACGACATCAAGGACAAAGATGATGATAAAGACAAGAAAGACAAAAAAGACAAAGATAAGAAGGAGACGGCAGATATGGGCTCCCATCAGGTGTGTGTGTGTTCTCGTTCTCGCTGTGTGTGCGTGTCAGTAAGACTCACTGATTCTGCTGTCTACAGGGTGTGGCGGTGTTGGGGATCGCTCTGATCGCGATGGGTGAGGAGATCGGCTCAGAAATGGCCCTGCGCACGTTTGGTCACCTGGTGAGTTTCACTTCCACTGCTTTCACACAAAAACCGCATGTGGACGGACTTATGGTGCTAAATACATGCATTTACTTTATTTAATAAATTAATTATTATCATTTATAAACATATGTTTATATAATACATATTTAATAATCATTTATACAAATAGTATTGTACAATTTTCTATATTTATATATTTTTTAAATTTAAATTAAATGTAATATTTAATATAATATTATATAAATTATGAATACATACATGTAATAAATAACTGCATAATATAATAATTCATTAGGTATTTATGTAATGCATGTATAAATATAAATATTTTATAATAATTTATATACCTAATATTGTATAATTTTGTTTTTTAAATATAAAATGTGATGTTTATTAAAATAATTTACATATTATTTAAATTATTATATACAATTTATTATACATCTATAATAATTCATTACTTTTTATTTTATTTAATTACTTAATATATATTAATATAATAAATATATAAAATTCACATTAAATTATTTATTTGAAAATTACACACACATATATATATATATATATATATATATATATATATATATATATATAATGTTATAATTTATGAAATGCATTTATTAAAATATGAATATAGATATGCATTATATAATTTCATACTGAATGTAATATTGATTTATAATTTTTTAAATGTATATTACATGTAATATTTATTATATAAAATTAATCCATATATACATTTTAATTTGTAATTTATATAAATATATATTTAATAAACAAATGAGCATGAAATATGCAAGTCTTCGTGGTAGTGATTCCTCTAATGCTTTTTTCCCTATGTGTGTGTGTGTGTGTGTGTGTGTGTGTGTGTGTGTGTGTGTGTGTGTGTGTGTGTGTGTGTGTGTGTGTGCAGCTGCGTTACGGTGAGCCCACGTCAAGGCGAGCGGTTCCTCTAGCTCTGGCTCTGATCTCAGTCTCCAATCCCAGGTTAAACATCCTGGACACACTCAGCAAGTTCTCACACGACGCCGACCTCGGAAGTGTCCCACAACTCCATCTTTGCCATGGGAATGGTGGGAAGCGGTCAGTCAGTAATATTTGTTATATAAAATCGTATTTTAAGTTATAAATGCATTTAGTGAATGCTTGTGTTGCTAAAGAGGCGCTGAAGCGCACTGATGACATCATGAAGTGCCTCTACCAATCAGAGGGTGCGGTTTTCATGCTAACGGTGTTGGTCTTTCTCTACAGGCACTAATAACGGACGTTTAGCAGCGATGCTTAGGCAGCTGGCGCAGTATCACGCCAAAGACCCCAACAACCTCTTCATGGTCCGACTCGCTCAGGTGAGCAGGCCCTTTTAGTGTAGGCCTATAGAAGGCTATGTTATGTATCCTGATTGACTTTGATTAGTTAAATCCAAAAGTTTGTGGGATGGTGATTTTCCAGTAACCGGTCATTGAAGTGTCTGTTGAAGCGGATCAGCTGCTGAGGTGTGTGTGTGTGTGTGTGTTTCAGGGTCTCACTCATCTGGGTAAAGGCACACTGACGCTCTGCCCGTATCACAGTGACCGGCAGCTCATGAGTCAGGTGGCCGTCGCTGGACTCCTCACAGTCCTCGTGTCATTCCTGGATGTCAAAAACAGTAAGAGCGTCGTTCTCAACATCTAGAACCGCTTCACACGATTCCTGTGATGTCTGTCTAATACGTACCTGTGATTTCTCGTCTCCGCTGCAGTAATCTTGGGAAAGTCTCATTACGTCCTCTATGGGTTGGTGGCGGCGATGCAGCCTCGTATGTTGGTCACATTCGACGAGGAGCTCAGACCTCTGCCAGTGTCCGTCCGAGTGGGACAGGTGTGTGTGTGTGTGTGTGTGTGTGTGTCCCTGTGTGTAGGGGCCTGTCTACTGTGAGACTTCAGTGTAAACACCCACAGCTGTGATTGGCTTACATTTTGCTTATGAAATGAGCATTACATGTGGAACTCTCTCGAAAATATTTACTTAGTTTTTTACTATTACAGTTTTCAAGATTAACTAATGTAAAAAAGTGTTTGATTATAGCATTATATTTAGATCTATAGTGTTATATTTAGGTATATAGCATTGTATTTAAATTTATAGCCTTATATTTAGCACTATAGCATATTTAGATCTATAGCATTATATTTAGATCTATAGCATTATATTTAGATCTATAGTGTTATATTTAGGTCTATAGCATGGTTTATAGTATTATATTTAGGGCCCAAGCCCTGAAAGGGCGCAGAGCCCTATTGTTTTCCTTCCGATTATTTTTTTTTTTTTTTTTTTTTTTTTTTTTTTTTTTTTTTTTTTTCTAGCGACTATTCGGGCACTTTTGGGGCCCTTAACATGCTCGAAAACTCTTGAAACTTTGCACACGGGTCAGAACCCGCGTGCCATCAGAGCCGGGCTGAAGCTGGTACCCGGGCGTGGCAGGGCGGCTCGTCAGCGCCCCCTGGAATGGGGTCCGAACACCTGGTCCATAACTCAAACACACTTGCATGTAATAATATGAAACTCGGTACACATGTCGATAGCAGAATTTCATCTATACCCTCGCGTTCTTGCTTTTTACCCCAGCCCAACAGGAAGTCGGCTATTGAGGTTTTTTTGTAAAACACACGCAATGAACTTTTAAATACTCCTCCTAGAGCTCTGATCCAAATTCGACGAAACTCTGTCAGCTAGAAGTCAAGACATTGAGGATGAAAGTTTGTGTGGGGATTTTTCATATCTCGAACGGTTTGGCCGTGGCGAGGAAACGAAACTATGGCGAGAAACGTGAAACAGGAAGTGTGTCATAACTTCAGCATACATTAACTGATCTGGATGAAACTTCAGCAGTGCGTTCGCTGTAAGAGGACGATCACATGGATGTGACTATTGTGAGTCAAAGTTATAGCGCCACCAACTGGCAGCAGGAAGTGTGTCACTTTCAAAATGCTTTGAAATCACCCTCTTATTTTTACCCGATTTGCTTCAAACTTCATCTGTATAATGTACATACACGGCAGATGAAGACCTGATGAATGGATTCTTGATATCTTTGAAACTGTTGCCGTGGCGACGCATCAAACTTTACCATTCTTTTAGGATGCATTCTTTTAGGGATTCGAACATTTGTCCATAAATCAAACACACGTGCATGGATTAATATGAAACTCGGTACACTCATAGATCACATCAGGCCAAACAACTTTCGTGCTCTAAGTTTTACGACAGTTCAAAACGGAAGTCGGGAATTATGTTTTTTTTTTTTAAATAATTGTCCTAGAAAAACATCAAATTACAACCCATGCTGTTACCAATCACCACCAAACTCGGTGTGCATGAAGTCAAGACATTGAGGATGCTATATTCCGGACGGATTTTTGATATCTCGAACGGTTTGGCCGTGGCGGATTTTTTTGACTAAAAAAGGACACATAAAGTGTGTTATAACTTGGTTAGTTTTACTGACAGTTACAAAACTTGCCGTGTATATTGTTCTATTCAAGCCAAACAACTTTCTAATTAACAATAATAATCTCAAACCCACAGAAAGTCAGATATTGTAGTTTGAATATGATCATGCTCTTTCTGAGCCTAGGCCTGTCACACAGTCTGTGTGTGTGTGTGATTGAGTCTTTTGACACACAGTCTCTGTGTGTGTGTGTAGGGGGAGGGGGCTTAATAATTTCACTGTGTGTCTGGCCTGCTAAAGTAAATACATTTCTTAAGCCTGGTATTTTTTAAATAAGTTTTTGTTTTTATTTTTTTATAAGTAAAGACATATAACCTGTTTAATTGTAGTGCATTGACAATAGTTTTATATAATTAGTGTATTAATTAAATTAACTTGGTCCATAAATCAAAAAGGAAGTGTGTTAAAACTTCTGCATACATTAACTGATCTTGATGAAACTTCAGCAGTGTGTTCGTTGTAAGAGGCCGATCACATGGATGTGACTATTGTGAGTCAAATATATAGCGCCACCAACTGGCAGCAGAAAGTGTTTCACTTGCAAAATGCTTTGAAATCACACTCTTACTTTTACCCGATTTGCTTCAAACTTCATCTGTATAATGTAAACACACGCCAGATGAAGAGCTGTGAAAGCATTATTCAATATCTAAGATAATGTTGCCATAAGCAACGCATCAAACTTTAACATTCCTTTTTTTTGATGATTTTGAGTCTCTTAGCGGCTTTTGGGGCCCTTAATGGGTTTGAAAACTCTTGAAACTTTGCACACAGGTCAGATCCCACAGCCATCAGAGCCGGGAAGATGGTACCCGGGTGTGGCAAGGGGGCTAGACAGCGCCCCCTGGAACGGGGTCCAAAAACTTGGTCCATAAATCAAACACGCTTGCATGTAATAATATGAAACTCAGTACACATGTTGATCTCATCGTTTCATATATTCATATATTCTCCTCAAGCCGGACAACTTTCTAATTTACACTCATGAGCTAGGACCCACAGAAAGTCAGATATTTTGGTTTGAAAATGTTGAGTGTCTCTCTGAGCCTACACTTCTGTATGGCAAGCCCTTTTAACATTTAAAAGCTAAGTTTGACTATTCGTAATTAACATTGTAGATATCAACAACGTCTTTCTAGTCGTAATTACATTTTGGATAGTTTGTATTATCATTTAAGATATCTGTAACGTAATTGTGACTTAGTCGAAACGACAGATAGAGTATGGCAAGCCGTTTTAACATTTAATCATTTTAACCTACTAGTCTCTATTTTCATGCTACTAGTACTTATTTTTTAGATACTAGTATTTATTCCATTAAGTACTAGTACTTATTCATTAGCTACTAGTGCTTATTCTTTAGATACTAGTGCCTTTTCTTTAGATACTAGTGTTTATTCTTTAGGTACTAGTACCTTTTTAAAGATACTAGTACTTATTCATTAGACACTAGTCCTTATTTATTAGATACTAGTACTTATTCATTAGATGCTAGTCCTTATTCATTACATACCAATGCTTATTAATTAGTTACTAGTACTTATTCATTAGATACTAGTACCTATTAAATAGATACTAGTACTTATTCATTAGACACTAGTACTTACTTCAATGGTGACTAGTAACTATTCTTTTGTTACTAGTCACATTTTTTCCATTGACTTCTATGGTGATCTGTCATTCAGATATCAACTATTCAGTTCTGACTAGTATGTTAGTATGTATTCCAATTGTGGAATACATACTAGTATGTATTCCAAAGCAGGGGTTACGTTTTTGCACGTCGTGCAGAATAACCCTAAAGGCACCAAGGTGGCGGTGCCACCGGCTTTATATATATATATATATATATATATATATATATATATATATATATATATATATATATATATATATATATATACACACACACACACATATATACAACATAGCTGCGAGCAGCGACTGGAGGGCCAAAGCTGCGACTCCGCCCATCCCGGTGCCTTTAGGTAACTAAGGCACCGGGATTGCGGTGCCACCGGCTTGGGCCCGCAATCGCTGCTCGCAGCTATATTTAGTCTATTGCATTATATTTAGTCTATAGCATATTTAGATCTATGGCATTACATTTAGTCTAAAGCATTATATTTAGATCTATAGCCTTATATTTAGATCTATAGCATTATATTTAGCACTATAGCATATTTAGATTTATAGCATTATATTTAGGTCTATAGTGTTATATTTAGGTCTATAGCATTGTATTTAAATTTATAGCCTTATATTTAGCACTATAGCATATTTAGATCTATAGCATTATGCTTAGATCTATAGCATTATATTTAGATCTGTAACATTTTATTTAGATTTAAAGCATTTTATTTAGATCTATGGCATTATGTTCAGATCTATAACATCCTATTGAAATCTGTAGCATTATATTTAGATCTATGGCGGTATTTTTAGGTCTATAGCATCCTATTGAAATCTACAGCATTGTTTAGGTCTATAACATCCTATTGAAATCTATAGCATTATATTTAGATCTATAGCATTATATTTAGATCTATGGCGTTATATTTAGGTCTATAGCATTGTATTGAAATCCATAGCATTATATTTAGATCTATAGCATGGTCTATAGTATTATATTTAGTCTATAGCATTTTTAGATCTATGGCATTATATTTAGTCTAAAGCATTATATTTAGATTTATAGCATTATATTTAGATCTATAGCCTTATATTTAGCACTATAGCATATTTATTTATAGCATTATATTTAGATTTATAGCATTATATTTAGATCCATAGCCTTATATTTAGATCTATAGCATTATATTTAGATCTATAACATTTTATTTAGATTTATAGCATTATATTTAGATTTATAGCATTATATTTAAATCTATAGCATTAAATTTAGATCTATAGCATTATATTTAGATCTATGGCGTTATTTTTAGGTCTATAGCATCGTATTGAAATCCATAGCATTATATTTAGATCTATAGCATTATATATAGTCTATAGCATTATATTCAGATCTATAGCATTATATTTAGATCTATGGTGTTATGTTTAGGTCTATAACACCCTTTTGAAATCTATAGCATTATATTTAGATGTATAGCATCATATTAAATAAGCACATTGGGCGGGGCTAAAGATGAGATGATGTAGAAGTGGGCGTCTGGTCTTTCATACCACTATGACGTCACTGATGCGACAATTCCAAACGAGTCGTTTTCTGAGGTTGTTTTCAATAAAAGCTGTTTTTGGAGTTTTCTGTGTTTTATAGTAAAGTGAACCACTTACATGCCAAACTTGAGTTCTCAATTCACAACTGTTTTAAAACGATATCAATGGTGCGAAATGAAATGGTGAATGATTGTGGTTGTTTCTATGTGTCTCCAGGCTGTGGATGTGGTCGGTTAGGCCGGTAAACCCAAAGCCATCACGGGCTTCCAGACTCACACCACACCGGTGCTCCTGGCTCACGGCGAGAGAGCTCGAACTCGCCACAGAGGAGTTCCTCCCCGTCACGCCCATCCTGGAGGGCTTCCGTCATCCTGCGCAAAAACCCTAACTACGACGCGTAGACACGTGGCCGAAGCGCACACTAACCGGGACCTCTGATCTATTTAAAGGCACCTCTCTCGTCCTCCTCCCTTATGTCTCTCGGTCTTTCCCTCCATGGGAAAACTGATGATTCCTCACATGCTCCTTCTCCTGTTTTTGTAATTAGAGCAAGAAATGAGTGTGTTTATCATCCTTCTTAAACATGTTTTGTTGTTTTTTGTTACTTGTTCTGTAAAAGGTTGAGATACAAAAATAAAAGAATTGTGGTCAAATGTTGCTGTGTCACTCACTGTAAAAAATGTTTTAATACAAAAATTCCAATTTGTACTTGTATATCTACATTTTTTTTCAAGCTACACCATAGCTTAATTGATAGTTATAAGCCAGTGTCTGGTAATAGTGAAATTTGTAGTGTTTCAGCACAATCACACTTCTACTAAAACAATATTTTTGGATGTTATTGTTAAAATGCTATCCACTTATTAATGAACCAATAAAGCAGCAGTTTAGCATTGCTACTGGTTAGAATGAGCAAATAGGAATTTATAGATGGTCACCAGGAGGCGCTGTACTAAAAAGCCACGCCTCTGTGAGCCTCGACCAATCAGCGTTCACGAATCCTACTATGGCAAACGCTCATGAATATTAATGAAGCCACGCTGACGTTGCAAAGTGAAATTTCCGCTGGGATCTGCGGTGAAAGCAAAGTTCATGAATATTAACGAGCTTAACTTATTTGTTTAGTCTTTCACGACACCGAATTAATATTCATGAATTAAAACTCGGTCACGTGGTCGGGATTCCCTATTGTCACCGATCCGGAAGTTCCCGAGTCGCCGGTTTCCGCCGGAAAAGGTTCCGTCCGGTCCAGACGGGTCTGTCTCTCTTTCTGGCTTTTTTCGGTTTGTTATCACTCAACTGATCCGATACAGAACCGGACCGGCAGCGAAGATACACGATAAACTCCTGTCAGGTAAGAAACAGGCGCACGCGACACCTTACCGGCGTTGACGCGTGCGTGCGCGTGCGTGTGTGACACCAGTACTGTAAAATTCACTGAAAATACCATAATCATTATTATTTAAATAATTTTAATCAAGATAAGTTGGTCAGTTTAAGTTGGTTCTCACTGTGTGATGTAATTGTGTGTACATGATATCAATCGCATAGAGGGTTTGTGATTTTACACCATATTGTGAGTGTTTTCATCTGCAAGTGAATGTTTTCTGCCCATTAATTTGGTTTAGTCAGATGATCAGAAATGTGTTGAGATTATAAACAGAGGTATGTCATCAAAATAAGCTATTAGCTGCAGATCATCAGGGGATTTGATCCTGGATCCAAGATTTCAGCAGTTTTGGTCTTCATTTTCTAGGTGTGTCTGACACCCTTGCATCTGCATAGCAACATACTAAAAAGCATTTAAAACAGCTTAGAAACCACATTGAAACATGCAAACTGGCTTTTGCACAGACAAGCATCATGTTTCCTACATGTAAAGTCAAGTGCTTTGGCCTGTCAATAGTCTGGTTTGATTTCTTATGGCATTAAACAGTGACACAACTCGGTCGATCATCTCTGCTCCTGGCTTGGAACACAGATTAATATTTCACTAACCTACATTTTACAGATTAGACTAACTGACCTAATGTGAGGCCATGTTTATTTGTCAGTAACCGAAACACAGCAGTATTGATGAAATATGTCTGTATGTCATCATTAAATCCACGTGATATCTTAAGTTTGATTGTGTTAATATTTTAAACATTTGTTTTGTTTTTTGGGGTGACCAAAACAAACGCTATATATCCCTGTATTTTCATTCGGCATTGATTTTAAGTTTGTTCAATTACTAACAAATACGAGGCATTGTAAATACAGTTCAGAATCTAATAAAACAAAGAATAATAACAACGAAAATATAAAATGAGGCATTGATTAAGGATTCGTTAATATCTGACATATCCATGTCAAAGGTGTTTGAGCCACGCCCATAATTATTCATGATTACGCGAAGTCACGTAATTATTCATGAGATTACGCAACGACATTGGCCGCGTGTGTTAATGTATTAACATAAAGTGTTTAGTTGTGTCATTATATGGGTTAAGACTAGAATCTGTAATTAACTTGTGGCAGTTAAGTGTTGAATCATGATGATACGCCGTACCGGAGCACCCGACTGCTGCGCATGCGCGCGCGATCCACGTGCTTTGTTCCGGCAGGCGCATGCGCACACGTGAGTGAACATGGCGACGCGCTGCATGTCTCGCGTTACCGGACAGTGAATCACACCGAGAGAGAAAGATAAACGGTAAAGAACCGTGATCTGTTTATGTGTCAAATGAGCGATTTTATATGAACGCGCGTGCATGTGTATGTATGTGTGTGTTCAGTTGATGTGTTTATGCGTTAAGCGCGTAACTACGCAGTAAGTTACTCAATCTGGCCCTGAGAAGTGATCAATACGCGTGTGTGTGGTGACAGGTGTCTTGTTGAACTGCTTGGATTTCGTGTTTTGTTCCCTGATAAAGCAGTGTGTTTTGGATCATGGCAGTCATTTGACATTCAATATACGTCATGATTATGGTTATCCATGATATATTTATGGGTTTTGGTTGATGGATTTTAATATTAAAATGCTTTTGGACAGGTTTTTTTTAGAGAGTATAGTTCCAGTAGCATTGCTTTAAAGTGCCATCACAGTACTGATGATCCTTACAGTAATCCTTACATTTGACTTGCGAAACATCACTGTTAATCATTGTAAGGTATATATTAAAGGAACATGGTGTTTTCTTGTATTTCGGATGTGTAACTAGGTAAAATAAAGGTAATCTTTGGGACTGTGGCAGTGTCATGGTACTGAAATTTACATCATGATTTTAAAAAGATGCTTGCATGGCTGTACAATGGTATAATCACCACAATCCCTGATATATATGTCATGAAATGTGGTACAAAGTGCATAAAGCCATGTTAGTTTTCGGTATTGTGTTGTAAGTTATATAAGCACCATGATATATGAAGTGACATGGTTTGCAATTAAAGTACCATGGTATTTACTTTAGTTACTAGATAACTACTGTTAATTGCTGCAGTCTGTTTAAAATGTTGAAGTCATTTGAATGTATTTAAATATGGGTTTGAATGAAAGATTTTTTTTAAAGAAGCAAGTGAAGGAGATTTGTACTTGCCAAACCGGACAAGTATTCTGATTAAAACGTCAATAACAAAATAAATAATTATAATAATAAGTGTCATCGACAATTGAAAATGTGATGCTGATTTCATAAAACTTCGATAAACAAATAGTTAATATTAAATCACTTATGTTTTAGACACAATAGTGACTGTTTTTGTTGTTTGGGCACTGAACATGTTCAAAACGGCAGTAAAAGATTCATAAACATGTTGAATGAATCAGTCATTTGAACAAATTGTCTGATTTAATGACTCACTCATAAAGACTTACTGTTGGTTTAGTTTCATGCTTAAAATCATCTTTTTCTTATTTTTTTTGTGTATTTAAAACAACATTATTTTATGCAGTTGAAATTTTTCAGTGAGTAGGGCCCTATAATTTCTGCGATCACGGAATAAAAAGCACACTCTTTTTACAACTAAAATAACAGTAAAGTGTAAAAAAAATGTATTCCCAAAAATTAAAATGGAAAAAACGGAATTTGCAAAAAATAAAACGGAAAAAACGGAATTTGGGAAAAAATAAAATGGAATTTGGGAAAAAATAAAACGGATTTTATAGGGCCCTAAGTGAGGCTGATTTAATTGTGATTAGTAAAACCCCTTTAGTGTGATATTATTTTAATTAATCTTTTTTTGTCATATTTAAGAATTTGAAGTGAAAGGTGAAGCATTCATTTAACGATTAGGAAAAAAAAAACTTTTCAAATGTTAAAAAAAATGTCATCGGGATAAAATCACAACAAATATGCAGATTTAAATAGCAAAGCTGATTGAACACTAATGAGAAAACTGCTTTAGAATAAATATATATAAATTATATTTACAAAAACAAAACAAAAATCCGGACGACTGACTGGATGAATCAGCGTTTTTGAACGAATCTTTGTACTGTATTCCCCTTTACAGTAAGCATTTCTTAGTCAGTTAATCATTTATGTTTCTAATTAGTGTAAGTGTGATTTTATTGCATTTAAATGACATTCTAATGAAGTGGCCAGTGAGACGACACAGGCCGTGTGTGCTCTCGTTATCTGATTGAGTGTGTGTAGTTTCTCCTTTAAGAGTGAGCTCATGTCTTCTGATGTGTGTGTGATGTGATGTTAGGTTTCTCTCGAACTGGCCCTGCGTTGAGCCTCTGGGTCAAAGTTCACGGTGAAAGAGCCGTGGATCTTTACAGTGACGGATGGAGTGTGTGAGGCGTTAGTCACTCGTGCATGACTGTCGCAATACTGAAGCCGTCTCACACACTGCAGTGTATCCAATAGCAACACACTCCAAAGGTCTCGTATGAGTCTCGTCTTCATTCTCTCAGAGGACACGGTGTGTGTTTGAGGGAGTTTCAGCGCTCGTTTGTGTCGGTAATGACCTGATGATGTTTGTTGTGGTCAAGTGGAGGATTGCTTAGACATTATAATAGTGGCTATACTGCAGGTGTTGTGAGCCAATCAAAACGTCAATGCCAAGCTAGTCTAAACTGTGACGTCACAATAGCAAACAGTGGAAAATCAGAAAAACATCCATGTGTGTAATATTTGTGCTGTTATTTATAATGTTGCTTGGTAAAAAATAAATTTTAATGATCATTGATGGAGAAAGATGCTTTTTGCCATTGTTAAATTCTTGTTTTTTAATTTGTAAAGTTTTTTTAATGAGCATATATATATCTTTTATAATATCAATTTTCGATCAACAACACGAGAGGCTCAAATATTGTTATATAACTGTACATATAGACAGAAACAGACAAAGCGGAAGTAGAATAAAGTTTTGTAGCAGAAAGTACAATAATAATTTATATGGATAAAGTAAAAGGAAATAAGTATTTATACAGACACTGATTGTAAGAAGTCTATAAAGGGTTGCCAAATCCTTTTATAAAGTGTTCATTCGTCTAGGTCATTATTATCATTTTTATTATAAAAAAATTATCTTCTCTGTAGAGCCAGACCGATATATCGGCTTGTTGATATTATCGGACGATATTAGGCATTTTCTAAATTATCGGTATCGGCAGTTATAATGGCCGATAAATGAATATTTCAAAAATAAAATAAAAACGGAAGAAACACGCTGAACCATGTCATGAGTGTTGGAGTTGTATAGTTTTTCAACACTCGTTGAGTTGGTCACGAGATATACATAGCTTGAATAAAAATTTAAAGAACATCCCCATCAGTAGCGGAATTAGCTAGTAATAATTACGTTACGTTGTTACAGTGTAGTTGATTGACTGTCCTTTTAACTTTTAACAATGTGACTGAAGTATTTCTTTAATAGCGCGTGACAGTTATAGCAATGAGACGTATCATCTCTCCTTGGCCTGTTATATTGAAAATGTATGTTTTACACTTTGCTGTATGACGTTATCCATTGCTACATTATGGCTCATCATAGACTAGCTAATCACAAAGCTAGCTAATGCCACTATCGTCAGTCTGTTCTGTTGTGACAATGAAAGAAACAAGTTTCTTTTTAAAAAGCATGATCATAATATTTTAGTTAAAACTCATAAATAACTACAAATAACTAATGTTAGTTAATGTTTTGTTGCGCATTTCAAAAAATAAATAAATAAATAAAAATATCGGCCGATATATCAGCATATCGGATTTTAAAAACAAAAAATATTTGTATTGGTATCAGCCTTCAAAAATCTTTTATCGGTTGGGCTCTACCCCGTAGTGAGCGTGTGCTCCTCTAAACGTTAATCTGCGGTGCTGCACTGCTAACTTAGCTAACTGCTGCTCATTTCCCGAGAGAACATCATGCTAACAACAACCCTTCAGAAAACGTCATTTCTTTGTGGATCCTCTTGATCTGCTTTCTCCATGTTTCTTTGACTAATCTCAGTGTCTCAGTCTCACGCACTGGAAACGGAGAGAACACACTAGGGCTGTTGGAACGAATTCCGAAATTTGAATATAATTTAAATATTTAAAAAATCAATACTATTCGAATGCTGAAGTTACTATTCGAATATTGCTTTTGTTTATATTTAAAAAATATATATATGCAATCTTGTCTTTCTCGCGGAGTACACGCATGTGAAAATGAAATGCTTTTGTTTCGTCTGATAAACAAAGTTTTTGAATCGTACAGACATTCTAAGTCTTCCGGAAGTTCCGGAGTCTCCCGCATATTGATAGCGTCGCCCCGAAGCCCGCAAATTAGTTAAAATCTCCCGGAATCTAGAGCAAGATAGAACATACATACTGCGCGCATAACATACATAGCGCGCGGCGTGTGCAATGTACATGGCAGAGAGGGAGAGGGAGAGAGAGAGACCTTTGCGAGTGCTGCGCAAAAGTTTGTCCCGTGCACGCTCGCTCCCTTTGCTGACTGATCTCATGAAATGGCTCTAAATGTGTATAGATAACACTCCACTTGACTTGAAAGTGGCGTGTATGTTGACGCAAAAGTCATGATGTCATGTTGCCCTTTGGAACAGCAAAACCGATGCACAAATCAGCCCAACACAGTGCTGTCAATATCTGAGAACCAGCTTTAAAAAAAGTTATTAGCCAGCATGCAAGGAGCCTATATAATAAGGAGCGCTAAGTTTTTATTAGAATACAGCTGGATTTTCAAGGTGAGCACACTGTATATTAGAGCCCGACCGATAAAGGATTTTGAAGGCCGATACCGATACAAATATATTTGGGTTTTAAAATCCGATATATCGGCCGATATTATTTTTATTTATTTATTTTTTTTTTTCAGAAACGCGAAACAAAACATTAACATATTTCCCTAACATTAGTTATTTGTAATTATTTATGAGTTTTAACTAAAATAATATGATAATGCATTTTAAAAGAAATGTTCTTTTTATTGTCACAACAGAACAGACTGATAATAGTGGCTTTGTGGTTAGCTAGTCTATGATGAGTAATAATTTAGCAATGGATAACGTCATACTGCAAATTGTAAAACATACATTTTCAATATAACAGGCCAAGGAGAGATGATACGACTCATTGCTATAACTGTCACGCGCTATTAAAGAAATACTTCAGTCACATTGTCAAAAGTTAAAAGGACAGTCAGTCAACTACACTGTAACAACGAGTAATTATTACTAGCTAATTCCACTTCACTCTCGGCTTATTTAACAGCAGCAAACTTGACATGATAGTCACAAATGTTGTCATGCTTATTTGAGTTATGAGAATGGATGGGGATGTTCTTTTAATTGTTATTCAAGCAATGTATGTCTCGTGACCAACGAGTGTTGCCAACAGGGACGGTGTACAGTGCCCTCTGGTGAACAAACTATACAACTCCAACACTCATGACCTGGTTCAAGCGTGTTTTCATCCGTTTTTATTTTAATTTTGAAATATTCATTTATCGGCCATTATAACTGCCGATACCGATATTTTGGAAAATGCCTAATATCGGCCGATAATATCGGTCTGCCAATATATCGGTCTGGCTCTACTGTATATAGCTGGTAATTAATATTGGACGCGCGTTTGTTCCGCTTTTTATTGTTAATGAGAAAGCGATCTAAATGTTTATTGTAGTAATGTTAGATGTCCCTCTAGTGGACAGAACGTGTAACAACAACCACAGGCTATGGCATTGGCGATCCATAAGATTGTGTAATGTCGTAAATATTAATAATAGGATGAATTTGAGCATTTAATATTCGAATATTATTCGAATATTACATAAAATATGGAATGGAATTCGAATAGTATTATTGAGGAAGATTGACAGCCCTAGAACACAACTCCTCCAGACCGTCTCTCGGGGACCTAGTGTCCGTTTTACAGACGCCGTGGGCGCATCGCTTCAACATCTTACTTGGAGTCAATGTTTGACAGACCTGCTCACATAGTAACGGTTGCTATGATGTGATTGGACAATGGCCATTTTGGGGGAGGGGTTGGCCAATGGTCAATTTAGCTTAAAGTATATGCATTTTAATAATTTTTTTTGTAGAAAATGAGCAATGTTTGGCTAGATAAGACCCTCTTCCTCAGCTGGGGTCGTGCAGTACTGTGTGTGTGGAGAGAGAGAGAGAGAGAGAGAGAGAGAGAGAGAGAGAAGCGTCAGGTTTGTACTGTACTGTGTGTGTGTGTGTGTGGTGTGTGTGAGAGAGAGAGAGAGAGAGAGAGAGAGAGAGAGAGAGAGAGAGAGAGAGAAGCGACAGGTTTGTACTGTACTGTGTGTGAGTGAGTGAGAGAGAGAGAGAAGTGTTGGGTTTTTTGTACTGTACTGTCTGTGTAAGAAGCGACAGGTTTACTTTGTACTGTACTGTGTGTCTGAGAAGCGAGAGGTTTGTACTGTACTGTGTGTGTGAGAAGCGAGAGGTTTGTACTGTACTGTATTTTGTGTGTGTGTGAGTTGTGCAGGTTTGCCTCTATATTTGGCTCTGGTAAAGATAGCCGCGTCGCCTGTAACCTTATAAACTCAGTCTTCAGCACGTCTCTTGCTCGTCCTGATTCATTCACAAAAGCGTCCGCACGTCAGACGAAGCCCAGGAACAGATCACGGGTCACCGGGCCTGAACGAGCGACTGATGACATCACGAGCACTCCACCAATCCTGGAACTACATTTGAAGAAGCACCAAATGATTCATTCTTATTATATTTCTCTACATGTTAGCCTTCCTTTAACAGTAAAGCTTGATGGTTCAACTTTTGAAAATTAAGAAATTAAAGGTGCAGTGTGTAATATTGAGTAATATCATACACATAACTGTGTTTTCAGTGGTGTGTAACGAGCTTACTTAATGAAGCGTTATGTTTTTATCAGCTGAGAATGAGCATTTCTCTCCACACACACCGCGGGTCTCCTCACATGTCTCTACGGTGGCCCTGAGCAGACATGCACGTTTCGTCACTGTTGTTCTTTGTGCAGAGAAGCTGTAGCTAAAGCCAGCCAATAAAACACTTACACAATAATATTCAAAATTACCGAATAATCAAGTAAGCCTAATTTCTTACTTTATCTTTGCAAAGAAAGCTCATTGCTTAACTGGCGACATCACTTCCTGTCGGCCACTAATTGTGGCGTAAATCTAGCTTTTAATGTAGTTTATGTGTGTATGTGGTGTTTTTAATACGCTTTAACACACACCATGTGTAAGTTCATAAGTGGACATCATTGCTGAGTATTTCCTGCTTAAAACTGCAGTGAACCAAAGACAGTCTCAAAAACACGCTGGTGTTTCTGACGTCACAAACCACCTTGTAACCAATCAGATCAATGTGTGATCGTCAACCAGTGGATCTCTGAGTGAGGGAGTGAGTGGAGGCGGGGCTCATTTGCATATTCATAGAACCACGCATTCTTAATGAGGCACAGGTGTTCGAAGTTACATTCAAGCCATTTTAAGGCATGAAGAATTGTTTTTCAAGGAAAAAAACATTTAAATATGTCGTTTTGAGTTTTAAGGGATAAAGTGATTGCCTTTATAGCCTGTATAACTTGTTCTGAAGTGACTGACCCTCTCTCTCTCTCTCTCATATATCCAGGTTTTGTCAGTAGGTGCTGCGTCTCCATGCAGATGCTCCGGGTGAAATGAATAAGGCACCTCAGCCCCCCTCCGGCCCCCCCCACCCCTCCGCCCCGCTCCCCGCACCCTCACCGGGCCTGCCCCAGGTAAAACACACCACTCTTATATATATATATATATATATATATATATATATATATATATACAGATATGTATATACAGGTATATATATACAGACTGTTTCACAAAAATAAAGACTGACTTAATTTAGACCGCTTTCCCCCAGGCTAACTTAGGGCTAAGACTCTGTTACCGTGGCAACCAGCAGTAACAACCGGTTACATTACAAACAGCCGAAAGAAAAGGGAAAATGGCCCTTTCCAAATGAAACATGGGGTAACCTGCAAGCGTTGAATGCGCTTACTCGATCCGCCATTCTTTTGAAAAGTTTAGAAAATTGTCTTATTTTACCCAGAATGCAGTGTAGTCATACTTAAGATAGTCAGAGTCTAAGTGCTTTGTGCAACAGTCTGATTTAGATGTCTATCTGAAGTCTGGATACAGGGCTGTAGTACTCGAAGTTCGAGTCTTGGACTCGAAGTTCCGAACTTGAGACCGTTTTTCTATGGTCTCGGACTTGTCTCGGACTCGCTGGTATTTGGACTCGGACTTGTCTCGGTCTCGGCCACTGGTCTTGCCAAATATGGCGTTTGGTCTCGAGCCAGAGTCCAACATTTTTGTATGCGTGTTCATTTATTACTAGCCTATCAGGGTGACGTTAACTTAGAAAATGCCCAAATTAACCGACCAAGTGCTCACTCCAACGGAGCGCGTCTTCTCATGCTGTTACTATAGTTACTGGGTGTTGCGCACAATTCTAATGATTCCCGCAGGTCTCCCATTTATAATGTGGGATATTCCCGCAATCGTAATCCACACAGATTATAAAATCAAATCATTCTTTTAATAACTATCTGCCAGATGCAATTTCACAAACCGCGTGAGTGTTCAGCGTTGTCGCGTCTTCTCTTCTCTCATGTGTTGTAGAAGGCGCATCAAGCGCTGCCGCTATAATACACACTCGCGTTCAGGAGTCGGGACATGATGGAATATTCACTTGCATTCGGGCCAGTAGTGCATCGTGAATAAAGCTTAACATTTGCACGTCTTTTTAAGTCTTACCAGTTTAAACATTCAAGTAATTTTAAACTATTCAGTCCTCGCGCGCTCTCCGGGATGACTATGCGCACATTCATTGAAAATCCGCCTCAAGAACAGCTGGCCAGTAACAAAAGTTATTTTTTCACGGATTAGCTATATTGCTTTAAGACTTAAATCATGTCAATTTCGGTCTTCGTGAGTATAATGATCTAAACATAGTCGGTTTTGTCTTTAATAAGCATAAAACGCATGCCAGTATGAAAAGAGAATCTGCTCTTAGCTCTTAAAGTCACAGCAACCATGTGTCGTTCATTAATTTTGTCGTCAAAACAAGAGAGCTTTAAGTTAAAGGAATCAGGATTAGCCTATGTGTTTAATTTATTCAGGACTAAAATACTATCCAGTGTTATTTTCCATTTGATTACTTTATTCAGTTTCTGTCTATGAACACTAGTGTAGGCCTATTCAAAAACGTTTCTCTTTATTTGTATCTTTATTGTATTTATTTGTGTAACTTTTTTCAATTTAATTGACTATTTAAATCAAGCCTTGTGTTTTTTAAATTCTTAACAACATTACCCCATTGTAAAAAATGCAATGAGCACAAACATTTAAGCAACATAAATTAAAAAATGTTGTTTGGCAAAAATGAAATTCAGGCCCTGAAGACTTTTTTTTTTCCTGTCCTGGACTCGGTCTTGACTCGGACTCGATACCTCTTTGGACTCGGTCTTGACTCGGACTCGAACCTCTTTGGACTCGGTCTTGACTCGGACTCGAACCTCTTTGGACTCGGTCTTGACTTCGGACTTCGAACCTCTTTGGACTCGGTCTTGACTTGAACTTTGAACCTCTTTGGACTCGGTCTTGACTTGGACTCGACTCAGTCCTGGTCTTGGACTCGACAAAGGTGGTCTTGACTACAGCCCTATCTGGATATCTACTATATCTAAACCGTAGTCAAAGTCTATCTCCGGTGAAACCGGCCCCAGGGCAGCACAAGGCCTGTAAATAATATAGTTTAAAGCATAAATAATTAAAAAATCTTGTGTACTTTATGTATTCCAATGAATTGTTTACTCAAAACACCCTTCACTGAAAAATGAAAATTAGCCCATGGTTTACTTACCCTGAAGTCATCCTACACAATCAGAGTTATGTTAATAAATGTCCTGTCTCTTCCAAGCTTCATAATGGAGGATGAGATTTTGAAGCCTTAAAAAGTGCATCTGTCCATTGCACTTTTATGATGATAGATGCACTTTTATGATGGACAGATGCACTTTTATAATGGACAGATGCACTTTTATAATGAAAAGATGCACTTTTATGATGGACAGATGCACTTTTATGTTGGACAGATGCACTTTTATAATGGACAGATGCACTTTTATAATGAAAAGATGCACTTTTATAATGGACAGATGCACTTTTATGATGAAAAGATGCACTTTTATAATGGACAGATGCACTTTTATGATGAAAAGATGCACTTTTATAATGAAAAGATGCACTTTTATAATGGACAGATGCACTTTTATAATGAAAAGATGCACTTTTATAATGAAAAGATGCACTTTTATGATGATAGATTAACTTTAATGATGATAGATTAACTTTTATGATGGACAGATGCACTTTTATAATGAAAAGATGCACTTTTATAATGGACAGATGCAACTTTATCATGGATAGATGCACTTTTATGATGGACAGATGCACTTTTATGATGGATAGATGCACTTTTATGATGGACAGATGCACTTTTATAATGAAAAGATGCACTTTTATGATGATAGATCCACTTTTATGATGATAGATGCACTTTTATGATGGATAGATGCACTTTTATGATGGACAGATGCACTTTTATAATGAAAAGATGCACTTTTATGATGATAGATCCACTTTTATGATGATAGATGCACTTTTATGATGGATAGATGCATCTTTATCATCAATAGATGCACTTTTTTGGGCTTCAAAAATCTCGCCCCAGTATTAACTCCCATTATGAAGCTCAGAAGAGCCAGATCATTTTCTAATATAACACTAATTGTGTTTGTCTGAAAGAAGATAGTCATACACACCTAGGATGACTTCAGGGTAAGTCAATCATGGTGTAATCTTTATTTTTGGGTGAACTATCCCTATGCTCTCCTAAATCTTTCTACTTTTGGAGCACCTTGAATTAGAAAGTAATAGGGGTGTGAACGGTACACAAAAATCACGGTTCGGTATGTTTTCGATACAGCAAAAAGAAAGAAATGCCAGAGAAATTTCCTATTTGTTTAAAGAATTTTTTTTTTAAATAAGTGTGTTTTCCTAGATCTTGAAACTTTCAGGTTTATAAATGAGGGTCATCTTTGAAGGATGAACAAATAATGTTTTGGTCATCACATTAAAAATAACATTTAAATATATATTTATTTATATAATATTTGAATTTTGAACTGCTGGAAAAAGATGTCTGAAGTACTTGAAAGCATTTCACCATTCCAGCCAAACTGGTTCCAGTTAGTGTTACTATATTAAATCCATGGTGAATGTTGCTGGTCTGTGGACGTAAAGTATTACTAGTTCATTCACGGCACAATGTTTCTCCTGGTTTCAACGACAGCGCTGTTTGATCTAATAGAGATCTACGGTTAATAACGGAGAAATGTGAACGCATCTCACTAGATCTCGCAGCGATGTTATTACCTCAGTGGCAAATTCAAATGTTTTCTTTACTGGATCTCTTAGCGCGGTGTGGTGACAGTGTTTCTTGATCGAGGCTCGCGCTGCACAGATGTTGCTGGTCTGAACTGATAAACGATCCGTGAAGCACATAATGAGTAGCGCAGTTTCGTTACATTTGCCATTTGATGTTGCGCAACGTTGTGTTGGCCGCGTCAGCACGAATTTTGCCGGCAGGAAAAATGGTCCAAGCAATCGTTCGGTTTGTAAGCGTACCGAAGCGGAAGCCTCGAACCGAAACAGTTCAATATGAATACATGTACCGTTACACCCCTAGAAAGTAAGCATCAAGTGCTGCTCATCATTAAATGTTTTGCGTGTGTATGTGTCTCTTCAGCCCAGTTATCCTGGTCCTTTCAGCACCCCCCGCCACAGATGAACCCCGCAGCCCAACCCCGACAGGTACGGCACCCAAACACCCCCATCTGCTGTGGTTCCGGTCAGGTGGGCTTCAGGAAGTCTCTTTATTATATTCTCCATTGGCATTTCAGTGTGGCCAATCAGTCCTTCCAGAAAAACGTGGAGTTTTTGTGATTGTTGCGGGCAAAAATCCTTGATTATGCGGGCCGTTTTCTTAAAAAATGCGATGGAATTTGCAGGATATTTATGCAATTTAATGCGATGAAATTGCAGGAACTTGCAAAAACTGCGGTTTGATAAAGTGATTCCCCAACACACTGTTCTCCCTAGGCCACTACCTTAATGTAAAGAGTCATTTCTTATTACTCCCTATGATAAGCAAGCATATACATCACAGAAAGTGCTTGAATATTTGTTTTATTTCAGACCTTAATAAACACATCAAACTTACAAATCATTTGAGGGTCAAAACAAGTTCTGTAGCTTTACAAAAGGAATATGTTACAACTGTAAAAATGAATAAATGAAATATATTTAAAAAGTGTTCTCCTGGTTTACAGCGTTTCGATGATGTTCACGTCACGTAATTGCGTCAGCTTCATAACGTTCCCATGGCAACAGGTTACGTCACTTCATGAGCGTTCCCATGTCAACGGGTTGTCACTTCATAACGTTCCCATGGCAACGGGTTGCGTCACTTCATAGCGCTCACATGTCAACGGGTTGTCACTTCATAGCGTTCCCATGGCAACAGGTTCACGACACTTCATAGCGTTCCCATTTCAACGGGTTGTCACTTCATAGCGCTTCCATGGCAACGGCGGGAAACGGCTGCTCTCGCGTGACGCAAACGCAACATTTTTCAACTTTCTGCTAAGATATGTGACTATTTTGCAATGAAAATGCGTGGATTATGAAATCATGCAAGCCCTGATTTTTTGCACGGAAATTCGTCTGGCGAATTTATCTGGCCAAAGTGCGGCGTATTTATAAAATTGCGGACTGGCTGATTATACATTAAATCATGTGATCGCATAATCAGGTTTTTCAGGAGGGACTGGCTAATAGTCGTCTAAACAAAAAAATGGATTAGTCGGTTCTTAGACATAAAAATAACTCCAAAGGAAGTGATGTCATGCAGTCTGTGAGGAGCGGATCGCTGAACGTTAATTCACAATGCATATTTCAAAGCAGCTTTACAGAAAAAAATTGTTTATTTTGTAAGATCAGTTTATTCATTTTGTAAGATTAGTTTGTTTATTTTGTTAAATTAGTTTGTTTATTTTGTTAAATTAGTTTTTGTAAAATTAGTTTATTTTTGTAAAATTAGTTTTATTTTGTAAGATTTGTTTATTTTGTAAAATTAATTTATTTTGTAAAATTAGTTTTTGTAAGGTTAGTTTATTTTATAAAATGTGTTTATTTTGTAGGATTAGTTTGTTTATTTTGTAAAATTAGTTTGTTTTATAAAATTTATTTAAAAATTTATTTGGTAAAATGATGAGTTTTTGTTATTTTAAATAAATTATTTTTATTTTAGTTAACTATCAGAACTGCTGCTGTCTTTTATAACTTAGTCAACAAGTCGTAAGATGACGAGCAATCGCAACATTAATCTCAGTATTTAGACTTTTTTATTGTAGATCTTGAAAGGGCTTTTGGCTGAAATGAGGATCCTACTGAAACTTTCTGAGATTCATGGGAGTTTTGTCTAAGTAATTGAAAACAATCCTTGAACTAGCCCTGCATCCTCCTGACCTCGTGCTGTGTGTGAGACTTGTGCGACTGAGATGCTTCTGGGAAAATGAGCTTTTGTGGTGTTGCTTCAGTTTCTTGACCTTTGACCTCTATGTGTGGCTTTCTCTTTCTAGTTTGCCTCAGGTCCTCAGAGCTTTACCACAACAGGTACTAACACACACACACACACACACACACATTGAGCAAGACCTGAAACCTCAGTGTCACATGGAATTAATTCTGCATGGGATTCTCAGTGTATTATTATTTTAAGTTAGTTTTTATTTTTCATTTTAGTGTAAGTTTTAGTACTTTTGTTTTTATTTGACTGTATTGATAGAAGTTTTAGGATGTACTAATGTATTGAATGTTTTCAAATAAACATTTAAAAAATAGACAACAAAACTACTAAAACAAACCAAAACGAATAATGAAATATAAATATATAATAAAATGATGAATAAAAACATTTTATATTTCCGTTTTCATTTTCGTTTTAGTAGTTTTGTTGTGTATTTTTGTAGTTTATTTGTTTTTACCTGACTAGGTTTTATTTATTTTTAAGTTTTAGTATTGGTGTTTTGAATTAGTTCAATTTCAGTTTAAGTTTTATTAATTCTGTTGTGTATTTTCATCTTTTTTTATATGACTAGTGTTTTTTTTATTATTTAGCTTTTAGTATTTATTAATATTTAGAATTAGTACAAATATTTATTATATATTTGTTTATTTTTGTCACTTTTATTAGTTTTGTTTTTAAGTTTTTATGAATTTTTATTTTAGTTTTAGTGCCTCATTTTAAATTAAAAGAAAATGAGAATCATTGCAATGGCAGCAATAATCTTGGCAGAACAAATAAATAATCTTGGCAGAACAAGTTAAATTAAACTCCTGACATGTTTATATCTAGCTACCTGATTAACAACGTCGATCAACCTTTTGAGGTTTGTTTACGATGCCAGAAGCTGCAGAGCGAATCGCTGGCCAGCGTTTGTGCACATGTGTAGAGTGTGTTTCTGGCTCTTGCTGCGTCATCTCAACTGTGCTAAAATGCTTAGTTTGTTTGCATGCTGCTCTATCCCTAAACTCCCTGTGCCTGTGGGTAACACACTCTTCATCTCTCTCTCTCGCTTTTCTGCTGTGTGTGTGTGTTGTGTGTTTGGTGCTGCTGAAGGGAGGATTCAGGTCACTGCAGGTAATTCTTACATATTTTTTGCCCTTTGCTGAAATCTGTCTTTAAACTCAGTGTTAAACCAGTTTTACTTTCATAATATGGCTTTTACAAATTAAACCACATATTCAACAATATTATCATCGATGAAGTCAAAAAAATCTGTCATTCAGGTTAAATGGGGCAGTGGGTGGATAGATAGATAGATAGATAGATAGATAGATAGATAGATAGATAGATAGATAGATAGATAGATAGATAGATAGATAGATAGATAGATAGATAGATAGATAGATAGATAGATAGATAGATAGATAGATAGATAGATAGATAGATATTAGTAAATTAGTGATTGCATTACTTTAATGGTTCAGATTTGCAACCTGACTGGATCATCTTTTTATTTTATATCAAAGTTTAAGGATATCAAAAACATTTTATCCCCTGCGGAACATACTTATTTTTTAATAGTGTCCTAATATGGATTGTGATTAGTTGTTTGTCCACAAGAAGTGATTTTTGATTTAGAAATGACCTCAACATCATCACTGTATCTGCTGATGTCATAGCTTGCAGTATTTATGTCTTAAAGTCGAGTTTTCTTTGTTGTTTTCTCGTTTCAGCCATACTACACCAGTCGGCCCACTTTACCCGCCAGTTCTGGGCGTGTCCAGCAAAGCTCCGCCCCCGGCCCATCCCTCCCCCCATGGGACACGGCCCGCACATGTGTTTCAGCCCGGCCCTCCCAGATGATGATGATTCCCCAGCAGCAAATCAGCTTCCCCAACTCACAAGGCACGGCTTACTATATACCTGGCCAGGTAAATCACATGTGAATCCATAATGGAGGACAAATTATGAACGGAAAAGCACATTTTAAAAAGAATTTTACTACTTCCCCGACTATATGCCCAAAATATGTTGTAATTAAATGACTTTCATATGATGCAGTTCAGAGTCGGAGACACTGCACTAAACCTTGCCGAACTGCTTGTAATTTAAAAGTAACAATAACAATACGGAGCATTTCAGGAGAAATTATTAACGGTAAAACGCATTTTAAAGGAACACGCCAACTTTTTGGAACTTTAGCTTATTCACAGATCCTATCTATTCACGGACCGCTACTGCGCGGGTCTGGTCCTCGAGATCGCTACTGCGCGGGTCCGGTCCCGAGATCGCTACTGCGCGGGTCTGGTCCCCGAGATCGCTACTGCGCGGGGTCTGGTCCCCGAGATCGCTACTGCGCGGGTCTGGTCCCGAGATCGCTACTGCGCGGGTCTGGTCCCCGAGATCGCTACTGCGCGGGTCTGGTCCCGAGATCGCTACTGCGCGGGTCTGGTCCCGAGATCGCCACTGCGCGGGTCTGGTCCCGAGATCGCTACTGCGCGGGTCTGGTCCCGAGATCGCTACTGCGAGGGTCTGGTCCCCGAGATCGCTACTGCGCGGGTCTGGTCCCGAGATCGCTACTGCGCGGGTCTGGTCCCGAGATCGCTACTGCGCGGGTCTGGCTCCGAGATCGCTACTGCGCGGGTCTGGTCCCGAGATCGCTACTGCGCGGGTCTGGTCCCGAGATCGCTCACTGCGCGGGGTCTGGTCCTCGAGATCGCTACTGCGCGGGTCTGGTCCCGAGATCGCTACTGCGCGGGTCTGGTCCCGAGATCGCTACTGCGCGGGTCTGGTCCCGAGATCGCTACTGCGCGGGTCTGGTCCCGAGATCGCTCACTGCGCGGGTCTGGTCCCGAGATCGCTACTGCGAGGGTCTGGTCCCCGAGATCGCTGACTGCGCGGGGTCTGGTCCCCGAGATCGCTACTGCGCGGGTCTGGTCCCCGAGATCGCTACTGCGCGGGTCTGGTCCCGAGATCGCTGACTGCGCGGGTCTGGTCCCGAGATCGTGCACTGCGCGGGTCTGGTCCCGAGATCGCTACTGCGCGGGGTCTGGTCCCCGAGATCGCTACTGCGCGGGTCTGGTCCCGAGATCGCTACTGCGCGGGTCTGGTCCCGAGATCGCTACTGCGCGGGTCTGGTCCCGAGATCGCTCACTGCGCGGGTCTGGTCCCGAGATCGCTACTGCGCGGGTCTGGTCCCGAGATCGGCTACTGCGCGGGTCTGGTCCGAGATCGCTACTGCGCGGGGTCTGGTCCCGAGATCGCTACTGCGCGGGTCTGGTCCCGAGATCGCTACTGCGCGGGTCTGGTCCCGAGATCGCTACTGCGCGGGTCTGGTCCCCGAGATCGCTACTGCGCGGGTCTGGTCCCGAGATCGCTACTGCGCGGGTCTGGTCCCCGAGATCGCTACTGCGCGGGTCTGGTCCCTCGAGATCGCTACTGCGCGGGTCTGGTCCCGAGATCGCTACTGCGCGGGTCTGGTCCCGAGATCGCTCACTGCGCGGGTCTGGTCCCGAGATCGCTGACTGCGCGGGTCTGGTCCCGAGATCGCTACTGCGCGGGTCTGGTCCCGAGATCGCTACTGCGCGGGTCTGGTCCCGAGATCGCTACTGCGCGGGTCTGGTCCCGAGATCGCTACTGCGCGGGTCTGGTCCCGAGATCGCTACTGCGAGGGTCTGGTCCCGAGATCGCTACTGCGCGGGTCTGGTCCCGAGATCGCTACTGCGCGGGCTCTGGTCCCCGAGATCGCTACTGCGCGGGTCTGGTCCCGAGATCCGCTACTGCGCGGGTCTGGTCTCCGAGATCGCTACTGCGCGGGTCTGGTCCCGAGAGCGCTACTGCGCGGGTCTGGTCCCGAGATCGCTACTGCGCGGGTCTGGTCCCGAGATCGCTGACTGCGCGGGTCTGGTCCCGAGATCGCTACTGCGAGGGTCTGGTCTCCGAGATCGCTACTGCGCGGGCTCTGGTCCCGAGATCGCTACTGCGCGGGTCTGGTCCCGAGATCGCTACTGCGTGGGTCTGGTCCCGAGATCGCTACTGCGCGGGTCTGGTCCCGAGATCGCTCACTGCGAGGGTCTGGTCCCCGAGATCGTGACTGCGTGGGCTCTGGTCCCGAGATCGCTGACTGCGTGGGTCTGGTCCGAGATCGCTGACTGCGCGGGTCTGTTCACACTTATCAAAACATTAAAAACATAATCAAACTAAAATGTAGTACAATAATTTCATTGCAATAAAAAAGGTAATTTTTGCCCAAGGAGCAACCAGAGGGTTTAACTCGCCGAACTGTGTGTAGTTTAAAGTACTTAAAATAGTAACAAAAATGACTAAACATCTGGTTTCATGCCGAGTGAGAGCGAGAGGCTTCATGAGCCCAACACCCGTTTCAGTTTCAGTTTCGCTCTACATTAATAAGTTGTGGCTTGATGATTATAGCTTTTACTTTTCATTCTTCTGTTCTGGAAACTGTTGAGTTTACAGGATTTGTCATGAATTGAGGGAAACTAAAATGTTTCTGTTTGCAAACATTTCATTTTATTTACTTTCTAGTCTATGCAAATTAACACTTTTTTTTTCTCTCTCAAAAACCCAATTTTATATTTATAGTGTTTTTTTTTTCCAAAACATATTGAAAAACTTTTAAAACGGTTAACAGATTCTAACTGTTGGTTAACCGGCTTCACTAGTTTTAGTTAAGTTTAGTATCCTTGCACTGAACATTCTGCTTAGATGCGCAACACACACACACACACACCTCTCTCTCTCTCTCTCTCACTCACACACACACTCTTACACATACACTGTTTCTCTCTCTCTCTCTCACACACACACACATACACACATACACTCTTTCTCTCTCTTTCTCTCACACACACACACAAACACACATACACTCTTTCTCTCTCTATCTATCTCTCTCTCTCACACACGCTTTAGTGTATTGATTCTGCTGACTCCTCCCCTTTCTAAACCCTGTCCCGGTCAGCTGACCATCCGTACAGTTCCTAATTGTGCAACACTAAAGAAAGGGGGAGGGTTTTTGGGTTGAGAGAAAAATGCTCTGAAATGGGATTGTCTCACTCTCACCTCAAATGTGAGAGTGTGTGCTTTTGATGAGTCAGTGCAATAAAATGCAAACCCTTTCTCTCTCTGTGTGTGTGTGTGTGTTTCTCTGTCAGTACCGTCCCTCATACGTGACCCCTCAGCAGTATCAGGTGGCCGGTTCTCCTGGTTTCTACCCCGGCACGAGCCCAGCTGATTACGGTACGTATGGTGTGTGTGAGAGAGTGTGTGTCCGCACTCCTACTAGTGGGTAAAATGTTCATCATCTCGTAGTGGGAATCATCATTATGCAATTATAAATGAATTTAGTTTTAGTGAGACTCACCAGAGGCAGTTTCCCCATTAATTATTCGACTGATTGTGTAAGAATCTAGTTGTTGTCTTTGGTAACCGTTTAAAATCGTCATGGTTATGACATCACGACCCTGAGCTCATTAACATGCGACCGCCCACATTTACATATACTTCAGACTACGGTAAACTTTCTTCAGACGCTCTGGTCCGGCTTTACCAACTCCGTTAGTCTCTGTGAACAGTTTTCCCAGTTTATATGTATTAGTGTTAAAGGTACAGTAACGTGAAGATCTGAGAGACTGACGGTGCTTTTGTTTGTTTGTCATTCTTCTCTTATTTCATTGTTCCTTCTTTTTTCTTTCATGTTCTTTATTTACTGTTCTGTTTCTTTTGTTTCATTTTATTAAAGAATCCATTATTTGTTCTTTCTATTTAATTTTCTTTCCATATTTATATTTACCGTTTTATTTATTTGCTTTTACTTAATTTTATTTATGTATTTCCTTCTTTCTTTCATGTTCTTTATTCTATTTAATTAATGCATTTAATTCCCTTTTATTTATACAATTAATTTAGTATTTGTTCTTTCTGTTTTTCTTTTAATTGATGTATTTGTTTTTTCCTTTATCTATTTCTTTTCTTTTTTTTTTTTTTTGCCAAAATATTTTTATTAAGATTTTCTTTGTGTAAATACAATCATAATCTTGTTAATACTGATTTGTCCATGTGAACATAATGATTGCATTACCTGAAATTAAACCCATTAAAAGACAAGAATTAAGCAGGAGAAACGTTTTTTTTTTTTTTTTTTTTTATTAATTTAATTCTATTTTGTTTCATTCATTCATTCATCCATTCATTTATTTATTTTTTATTTTAAAAATATGTAATAGTTTATTTCTAATGTTTATTTAACGATCTGTCCCAGCCTCTCTCGTGTGTATAGCGTTATTCCCACATCATCACTCCGTGTGTATCGAATGCAGAAAACTCAGAAGTGGCCGTACAAACGTATGTCTGGGTTTGTTTAAACCGTGTCCTAAAGATCCACACACTCACTCACTCACAAACACACACTCTCTCTCAGTCTCCTCTCTGCTTGTGGAAGTGGTGTTATTTTAGTCACCCCCCACCCGCGGCAGCTAGCACGTTCACCGAATCAAATCTCTCTTTCACACACACACTCACACACACACGTCTGGTCTTCAGTGACACCCAGAGGACTCGCTGACCTGTGTGTCGCAGAGAGGGAGAGCAGGTTAGACCCGCCGGACTCGAGCTCAGTGTAGATGTGACGGTGTCGCGAGGTTAGCATGGGCAACAGAGCGTCCAGGAGAAACGCTGACGGTACGTCACACTGATCTCTCACACACTCTGTCCTTCTGTCCGTCTCGCTGTGGGCTTGGACTATATTTAGTCTCTGATGAACAATGCTCCCTCGGTAATGTGAGTTGGGTTTGACATGTAGAGCGACTAAAGAAAGAAACAACCAATCAGAGCGCTTAAAAGTGACCATATGACCAGCTAAGAGGAGTTTAGGTGTGTTTTCCTCTCTAAATTTAATTTAAATCTTTTTTTGTGCATAGATTTTTTTTTGATTTATAGTTAAAGTAGTTAAAATATTAATACAAATAATATAATATGCATAATTAAATGGAACATAATTAGCACTTTCTATGCTATGACTAATCATAGTGCTATTTTATTTTAACATTAAAATGGTGATTTTTTTTTTAAATCATGTTTCATTTAACCATATCTAATGTATACAATATTGTGCAATTCCAATAATTACTATAGAAATATTTCTAAACTTTAAACTTAATTTTATTTAATTAAGTTTAGTAATTTTTGTTTTTCAAAAGAGTGTGAGTGTGTGCATGGGTTAGTGTTTGTGTGTGTGTGAGTGTGTGTGTGCATTTACATGGCAACGAATCACTGATAATTCAGTGTTTTGTGTTGTTAACTTGTGAGGATCGCTCTGCCCGCCCCCAGTTTTACTCTTTCCGGTTCTCGGTTTAGGAGTGAATCTGAATCGGATGATGTCACACTACGACTGAACTGATGTATAAACCCGTGCGCATGCATTTAGACGCAGTCTGAGACGTTTGTAACGCCTTTCTCTTGTGTTTCCCCCAGGGGCATATTACCCCGCTCAGCCCCAGTTTACACCCCCTGTTGCCCCAACGCCGGTGATCATCCCCGCCCCCCGCAGCAACAGGCCCCGCCCCCTCAGCAGCAGCAAGCCCCGCCCAGGCGCGAGCGCAAGCCGGTAAGCCACGAATCGACTCATGTGAATGAGCTTTATATTTGTACTTGCTTCATCAGAAAACATTGCTGTCCGTGTTGTTAATTTGACATTTTTATCCGCAATTTATTTGCAAATTAACAGTCATTTTGCATCAATTATTCTAGTGAGCCACTTGTCATCTATTTATATTAATTTGCCATTTTTATCAGCAAATTATCAGTTTGCTCAGTAATTATTTTAGTGAGCCTGATGTCATCTATACGGTATTGATTTAATTTCATGCCTCTATAATTGTCACAAAAACAGCAAATCCGCTCTTTGAAAGGATGTCGATGTGATTTGCGAAGGCATTTATGTGCAGTCGAGTGAAAGTTTAATAAGAGGATCTTTCCTGTTTAAAATGGAGATTCACCTGAATGATGATGATGATGATAATCTTCTCTGAGGAAGTTGTCTTCATAATACACAAATTAACAAACACAAAATCTCAAAACTCAACTTCAGGCGAGACACAGCAGGCAAAAACAGTGTTTTTTTTGTTTGTTTTTTTCACAGGTCAATTTTGGGATATTGTCTTCAATAACATGTCATTTTTCAGAATTGTGAAAAAAAAGTCCAAAATACACATTTAAGTCTTTATTTTATGACACTTTGTCTATCCGCATCTGTAGATTCCTCTTAAATTCAACAAAAGTCAAAAACACCCTGTCATCACACACACCGTTTGCAAGCTCTCTATCCTGTAATGCTGTCGGGTCCAAATATGGTAATTTCCTTTTTATCAGCAACCAGTCGCAATGGATTTAACTCTAAATGCGCAATCTTTTCGCAATTCTGACGACGTAATTCTCAAAATTACTTTTCTGTCTGAAATCCTATATACCTATATACATCAAACTTTCCAGTATTGTACTTGGTTATATTATGGAGACATTTACTGAGGCTAAATATATTATTCCTAGCCTGATTTATTTAACATTTTATTCCAGAAAACATGGCGAAAAAAAATTTTTTTTTGCCTATTGATAACAAAGGTAGATATCCATAAATCCCACTATATTTTTTCCCATCTAATATGTGAACTCAATGAAAAAAAAATCATTTTAAACCTGTTTTTTTTTAATTCTCAGATTGAGTTTTTTAAATATATGCAAATTAGCACCTATTTAAATGGAGAATGCCTAATTTGCATATTTAAAAATTAAATTACAGAAAACTTGTAATACATTTTTTTTTTCTCATCTTACTATAGGTAATGAACTGGGAACGTTTCATGGTGATATCTGCTAGTTAGGGCCCAAGCCCTGAAAGGGCGCAGAGCCCTATTGTTTTCCTTCCGATTATTTTTTTTTTTTTTTTTTTTTTTTTCTTTTTTTTTTTTTTTTTTTTTTCTTTTTCTTTGAGCGACTATTCGGGCACTTTTGGGGCCCTTAACATGCTCGAAAACTCTTGAAACTTTGCACACGGGTCAGAACCCGCTGCCATCAGAGCCGGGCTGAAGCTGGTACCCGGGCGTGGCAGGGCGGCTCGTCAGCGCCCCCTGGAATGGGGTCCGAACACCTGGTCCATAACTCAAACACACTTGCATGTAATAATATGAAACTCGGTACACATGTCGATAGCAGAATTTCATCTATACTCTCGCGTTCTTGCTTTTTACCCCAGCCCAACAGGAAGTCGGCTATTGAGGTTTTTTTGTAAAACACACGCAATGAACTTTTAAATACTCCTCCTAGAGCTCTGATCCAAATTCGACGAAACTCGGTCAGCTAGAAGTCAAGACATTGAGGATGAAAGTTTGTGTGGGGATTTTTGATATCTCGAACGGTTTGGCCGTGGCGAGGAAACGAAACTATGGCGAAGAAACGTGAAACAGGAAGTTTGTCATAACTTCAGCATACATTAACTGATCTGGATGAAACTTCAGCAGTGCGTTCGCTGTAAGAGGACGATCACATGGATGTGACTATTGTGAGTCAAAGTTATAGCGCCACCAACTGGCAGCAGGAAGTGTGTCACTTTCAAAATGCTTTGAAATCACCCTCTTATTTTTACCCGATTTGCTTCAAACTTCATCTGTATAATGTACATACACGGCAGATGAAGACCTATGAATGGATTCTTGATATCTTTGAAACTGTTGCCGTGGCGACGCATCAAACTTTACCATTCTTTTAGGATGCATTCTTTTAGGGATTCGAACATTTGTCCATAAATCAAACACACGTGCACTGGATTAATATGAAACTCGGTACACTCATAGATCACATCAGGCCAAACAACTTTCGTGCTCTAAGTTTTACGACAGTTCAAACGGAAGTCGGGAATTATGTTTTTTTTTTTAAATAATTGTCCTAGAAAAACATCAAATTACAACCCATGCTGTTACCAATCACCACCAAACTCGGTGTGCATGAAGTCAAGACATTGAGGATGCTATATTCCGTACGGATTTTTGATATCTCGAACGGTTTGGCCGTGGCGGATTTTTTTGACTAAAAAAGGACACATAAAGTGTGTTATTAGGGCCCAAGCCCTGAAAGGGCGCAGAGCCCTATTGTTTTCCTTCCGATTATTTTATTTTTTTTTTTTTTTTTTTTTTTTTCTTTTTTTAGCGACTATTCGGGCACTTTTGGGGCCCTTAACATGCTCGAAAACTCTTGAAACTTTGCACACGGGGTCAGAACCCGCGGCCATCAGAGCCGGGCTGAAGCTGGTACCCGGGCGTGGCAGGGCGGCTCGTCAGCGCCCCCTGGAATGGGGTCCAAACACCTGGTCCATAACTCAAACACACTTGCATGTAATAATATGAAACTCGGTACACATGTCGATAGCAGAATTTCATCTATACCTCGCGTTCTTGCTTTTTACCCCAGCCCAACAGGAAGTCGGCTATTGAGGTTTTTTTGTAAAACACACGCAATGAACTTTTAAATACTCCTCCTAGAGCTCTGATCCAAATTCGACGAAACTCGGTCAGCTAGAAGTCAAGACATTGAGGATGAAAGTTTGTGTGGGGATTTTGATATCTCTGAACGGTTTGGCCGTGGCGAGGAAACGAAACTATGGCGAGAAACGTGAAACAGGAAGTGTGTCATAACTTCAGCATACATTAACTGATCTGGATGAAACTTCAGCAGTGCGTTCGCTGTAAGAGGACGATCACATGGATGTGACTATTGTGAGTCAAAGTTATAGCGCCACCAACTGGCAGCAGGAAGTGTGTCACTTTCAAAATGCTTTGAAATCACCCTCTTATTTTTACCCGATTTGCTTCAAACTTCATCTGTATAATGTACATACACGGCAGATGAAGACCTATGAATGGATTCTTGATATCTTTGAAACTGTTGCCGTGGCGACGCATCAAACTTTACCATTCTTTTAGGATGCATTCTTTTAGGGATTCGAACATTTGTCCATAAATCAAACACACGTGCATGGATTAATATGAAACTCGGTACACTCATAGATCACATCAGGCCAAACAACTTTCGTGCTCTAAGTTTTACGACAGTTCAAACGGAAGTCGGGAATTATGTTTTTTTTTTTTAAATAATTGTCCTAGAAAAACATCAAATTACAACCCATGCTGTTACCAATCACCACCAAACTCGGTGTGCATGAAGTCAAGACATTGAGGATGCTATATTCCGGACGGATTTCTGATATCTCTGAACGGTTTGGCCGTGGCGGATTTTTTTGACTAAAAAAGGACACATAAAGTGTGTTATAACTTGGTTAGTTTTACTGACAGTTACAAAACTTGCCGTGTATATTGTTCTATTCAAGCCAAACAACTTTCTAATTAACAAAAATAAGCTCAAACCCACAGAAAGTCAGATATTGTAGTTTGAATATGATCATGCTCTTTCTGAGCCTAGGCCTGTCACACAGTCTGTGTGTGTGTGTGATTAAGTCTTTCTGACACACAGTCTCTGTGTGTGTGTGTAGGGGGAGGGGGCTTAATAATTTCACTGTGTGTCTGGCCTGCTAAGTAAATACATTTCTTAAGCCTGGTATTTTTTAAATAAGTTTTTGTTTTTATTTTTTTATAAGTAAAGACATATAACCTGTTTAATTGTAGTGCATTGACAATAGTTTTATATAATTAGTGTATTAATTAAATTAACTTGGTCCATAAATCAAAAAGGAAGTGTGTTAAAACTTCTGCATACATTAACTGATCTTGATGAAACTTCAGCAGTGTGTTCGTTGTAAGAGGCCGATCACATGGATGTGACTATTGTGAGTCAAATATATAGCGCCACCAACTGGCAGCAGAAAGTGTTTCACTTGCAAAATGCTTTGAAATCAGCACTCTAACTTTTACCCGATTTGCTTCAAACTTCATCTGTATAATGTAAACACACGCCAGATGAAGAGCTGTGAAAGCATTATTCAATATCTAAGATAATGTTGCCATAGCAACGCATCAAACTTTAACATTCCTTTTTTTTGATGATTTTGAGTCTCTTAGCGGCTTTTGGGGCCCTTAATGGGTTTGAAAACTCTTGAAACTTTGCACACAGGTCAGATCCCACAGCCATCAGAGCCGGGAAGATGGTACCGGGTGTGGCAAGGGGGCTAGACAGCGCCCCCTGGAATGGGGTCCAAAAACTTGGTCCATAAATCAAACACGCTTGCATGTAATAATATGAAACTCAGTACACATGTTGATCTCATCGTTTCATATATTCATATATTCTCCTCAAGCCGGACAACTTTCTAATTTACACTCATGAGCTAGGACCCACAGAAAGTCAGATATTTTGGTTTGAAAATGTTGAGTGTCTCTCTGAGCCTACACTTCTGTATGGCAAGCCCTTTTAACATTTAAAAGCTAAGTTTGACTATTCGTAATTAACATTGTAGATATCAATAACGTCTTTCTAGTCCGTAATTACATTTTGGATAGTTTGTATTATCATTTAAGATATCTGTAACGTAATTGTGACTAGTCGAAACGACAGATAGAGTATGGCAAGCCGTTTTAACATTTAATCATTTTAACCTACTAGTCTCTATTTTCATGCTACTAGTACTTATTTTTTAGATACTAGTATCTATTCCATTAAGTACTAGTACTTATTCATTAGCTACTAGTGCTTATTCTTTAGATACTAGTGCCTTTTCTTTAGATACTAGTGTTTATTCTTTAGGTACTAGTACCTTTTTAAAGATACTAGTACTTATTCATTAGACACTAGTCCTTATTTATTAGATACTAGTACTTATTCATTAGATGCTAGTCCTTATTCATTACATACCAATGCTTATTAATTAGTTACTAGTACTTATTCATTAGATGCTAGTACCTATTAAATAGATACTAGTACTTATTCATTAGACACTAGTACTTATTTCAATGGTGACTAGTAACTATTCTTTTGTTACTAGTCACATTTTTTCCAGTGACTTCTATGGTGATCTGTCATTCAGATATCAACTATTCAGTTCTGACTAGTATGTTAGTATGTATTCCAATTGTGGAATACATACTAGTATGTATTCCAAAGCAGGGGTTACCGCTTTCTGCACGTCGTGCAGAATAACCCTAAAGGCACCAAGGTGGCGGTGCCACCGGCTTTATATATATATATATATATATATATATATACACACACACACACACACACACACACATATATATATAAATATAGCTGCGAGCAGCGATGAGGGTCAAAGCCGGCGGTACGCCATCCCCGGTGCCTCTAGGCATCGGGGGTTGCGGTGCCACCGGCTTGGGCCCGGAATCGCTGCTCGCAGCTATATTTATATATATATATATATATATATATATATATATATATATATATATATATATATATATATATATATTTAAAAATGTTACCCTATTCACCTGTACTTTTAAAATGTTCAGGAATAAATGTGTGTCTTCTAAAGGCCATCTGTGTGTGTTATCAATATATTTCTAAAAGGTTTTGGTTTGTCCCTCTCAGACCTGAACATGTTCTGAGCTCATCTCCTTAAATGAAAGCATTGGTTTTTAAAGGTGCTATATGTATTTTTAGCGGCCTCTTTTGGTGATGTTTCAGATTTCATCCAATTGTTACAAGAGCGCTCATGTCTCGAACATAAGCGATCACTCATGGTACACAGACACACTGAGACTTTACACACACCGGAGAAAGCATCACACAACACGCTGTAAACTCCTACTGCAACGGTAAAATAATAGGCTACTGTGATCAGCTTGACTGAACTAATGCTGCATGATAACGGTACATTTGTGTGAATGTATAATATGATAACCAAAACGGTTAGTGAACTAGACTGAACAGTTTCAGTGTAACAGTAAGATCGTAGGAAGTAACATTACTGTACTGAACGTGTCTGGAAATGTGTGTTATAGACAATATGATGGTAGTGGGATGAGTGTTACAAAATAACAGTTACATCCTGAAGCATCCGACTTTTTGTTATTCTGGAACAGTCTTTTGTGATCATTTCATATCTCATATATGTTGTAGTTTACCTTGCTATTTCATTAGTTTACCATTATTTCATATATTCAGGTCTCTCCATAATTCAAACGCCAATGTTGATCCGTGTTTTTGTCCTAAGTCGATCCGATTCACGTTTGGGCTGATGAGCTTCAGCAGATACAGTTGTGTTTTTTATATTTATGTGGAGTGTGTGTTGTGCTGGAGTGTGTGTTGTGCTGGAGGCAGTTGTTTGGTGTTATAAGACTCATGTCGTCAGCTGCAGTGTGTGTGCGGTCTGGTACAACACACTCAGTCATGACGGCGTAACGTTACGATTATAACATAAGACTATAGAAACAATGACAGACATTAGCTTCAGTAAAGTTAGCTTCAGGTAAAGTTAGCTTCAGTAAAGTTAGCAGCTTAGGGTAAAGTTAGCTTCGGGTAAAGTTAGCTTCAGGTAAACTTAGCAGCTTCAGGTAAAGTTAGCTTCAGGTAAACTTAGCAGCTTAGGGTAAAGTTAGCTTCGGGTAAAGTTAGCTTCAGTAAACTTAGCAGCTTAGGGTAAAGTTAGCTTCGGGTAAAGTTAGCTTTGGGGGAGTTAGCTTTAGTAAAGTTAGCTTCAGTAAAGTTATCTTCAGGTAAAGTTAGCTTCAGTAAAGTTAGCTTCAGGTAAAGTTAGCAGCTTTGGGTAAAGTTAGCTTCGGGTAAGGTTAGCTTCGAGGAAAGTTAGCTTTAGTAAAGTTAGCTTCATGTAAAGTTATCTTTAGGTAAAGTTAGCTTCAGTAAAGTTAGCTTCGGGTAAAGTTAGCAGCTTAGAGGTAAAGTTAGCTTCTGGGTAAAATTAGCTTCAGGTAAACTTAGCAGCTTAGGGGTAAAGTTAGCTTTGAGGTAAAGTTAGCTTCAGTAAACTTAGCAGCTTAGGTAAAGTTAGCTTTGGGTAAAGTTAGCTTCAGTAAACTTAGCATCTTCGGGTAAAGTTAGCTTCAGGTAAAGTTAGCAGCTTAGGGTAAAGTTAGCTTCTGGGTAAAGTTAGCTTCAGTAAACTTAGCAGCTTAGGGTAAAGTTAGCATCTTGAGGTAAAGTTAGCATCTTGGGGGAAGTTAGCTTTAGTAAAGTTAGCTTCAGTAAAGTTATCTTCAGGTAAAGTTAGCTTCAGTAAAGTTAGCTTCATGTAAAGTTAGCAGCTTCGAGGTAAAGTTAGCTTTTGAGGTAAGGTTAGCTTCGAGGAAAGTTAGCTTCAGTAAAGTTATCTTCAGGTAAAGTTAGCTTCAGTAAAGTTAGCTTCGGTAAAGTTAGCAGCTTCGGGTAAAGTTAGCTTTGGTAAAGTTAGCAGCTTCAGGTAAAGTTAGCTTCAGTAAAGTTAGCAACTTCGGGTAAAGTTAGCTTCAGTAAAGTTAGCAGCTTCGGGTAAAGTTAGCTTTGGGTAAAGTTAGCTTCAGTAAAGTTAGCAGCTTCGGGTAAAGTAAGCTTTAGTAAAGTTAGCTTCAGTAAAGTTATCTTCAGGTAAAGTTAGCTTCAGTAAACTTAGCAGCTTAGGGTAAAGTTATCTTCAGGTAAAGTTAGCTTCAGTAAACTTAGCAGCTTCGGGTAAAGTTAGCTTTAGTAAAGTTAGCTTCAGTAAAGTTATCTTCAGGTAAAATTAGCTTCAGTAAAGTTAGCAGCTTCAGGTAAAGTTAGTTTCATGTAAAGTTAGCTTCGGGTAAAGTTAGCATCTTCAGGTAAAGTTAGCATCTTCAGGTAAAGTTAGCATCTTCAGGTTTACATCAAACTGCGACTTTCTTGACTTTAAAATGTATCTTTTAAATTGACAAACATCATGTGTGCAATTCAGGGCACAATTCAAACAAGATTGAAATGGTGAAGTTGTCTCTCGCTATTGACTCAAGAGGCACAATATTTTTTTCCGAAATAAGGTCCCATGGTGAAGGGGAGGGGCTTAGCCTCTCTGTTTGCGCCCTCTTGTGTCCATCAGAGTCAATACAGTACTTATTTTCCTCTAACATTTAAGTATTACTTTTAGAATTTGAATTTAATTTTGAATATGTAAGTATAATATTTAAATTATAAAATTCAAGAAAGCCCATTTTGACAGCCGATTATTAGCGTTTATGCGTTGGTCCTGTTGTTTTGTTGATGCACTGCTGTGTTTCCACAGCCGGCTAAAGGTCGTTCCCACTGAAGGGCGCTGGGGACGCATCAGCGCTTCGTGTGGGGTGTGTTGAGCGTGTGTTTGCTGCTGTTATCAGGGGCTCTGGGAGATCACAGCTGGGGGACTGCACTGGACTTTGACTTCTCGTGTCTAGCGTTCGGTCCGTCTGTGAGGTTACGTTTCAGACGAATAGAAACTGAGAGAGAGACTTTTTTCTGCTCTTCTGTCCCAAATATAACAATATAAGAGAGACTTTTCTAGCCAGATTTGAAACCTTGATTCCATCATTTTTTGAACCGAGTGACACTGAAAAAATGTCCTTACTCTGAGAAAATGATAGTGCGGCTAAATATGTGCTAGCTATTCACAACGCCATAGACCGCTAATCTCTCAAGTGACCCAATTTATTAATTTATTAAGATTTATGTACAATGCTACATATAACATGATTTACTTGTTTGTTTTATTATTTATATATAATATGTTGATGCTTTGGAAACATTGTGTTACACAGTCATGCTAATAAAGCAAATTTGAATTTGAAAATGAAGAGAGAGCTGCAAACGAACTATAGTATTATGGAATATATTAATTGGTGTATTGTATTTTATGTAATATATCTGATTTCATTGAGAATTGTCAACACTTATGCAACAGGACATGGGAATTCTATCTCAATGAAATTACATTTTGGAATATTATGTCTTCATGACATAAATCATGATTTAAAAATTTAAAAATTAAACAAAATTGTGAGAACATCTGATCACTTTATGAATTATTATTGGCCATTTAAACATTTGCACTTAATTTAGAGGAAATGCTCTGACATTTTATTTTTATTTCTATTTTATTTTTTGGTATCCTCAAACAAAATTAAGAATCAGATTTAATATTAAACATATTTTGTTATTTTGGCTTGTTGGGATTAAAATGTGTTTATTTAATCATCAATACAGTATAAACAGTAAAATATATTACAATTTAAAAATAGCAGTTATATACAGTAAAGTGTTATTTATTCCTGTGATCATTACTCCAGTCTTCAGTGTCACATGATCCTTCAGAAATCACTTAATATGATGATTCGAGGAAACATTTATGATTATTATCAGTGTCGAAAATCGCTGTGTACGTTTATTTATTTTTTATTCATTTTTTGCGACATTAAACGTGTGAGTTTTGAACATTTTAAAGCTGCAAAGTCAGTGGGTTCAGTTCTAGGGCTCCACGTGGCTCTCAGTCTCCACCCCCGTCTCTCTCTGTGTGTGTGTGTGTGTGTGTTCAGTGTGGTGGGCGTTCCACATTCCTGTGCACTCATTTCACAAGGCCGAACTCTCTCTCTCTCTCACTCTGTTTCTCGTTCCCTGCTCTCCTGTACGTGAGAGAGTGTGTGAGGCCCACGTTGGCCCAGGCCGTGTGTGAATGTGCTGCCCAGTTCAGTGTGTCCGAGTCAGGCTGAGTTTAAACTTCAGCCCCAGGATGAGTCGGGCCTAGAGGAGCTCAACCTCTCCGTCCGAGGGGAGGAAGGTAGGAATGTGCTGTCTCATGCGTGGGGGTGTGTGGGTGTGTGTGTGTTTGTCTCGTTGAAATGGTTAGCTGATATATAATTCACTGCGATAGAGAAGTTGGACAAACAGACTGCTTTGAGTTTGTAATAGTTTTAAGAGGCCGTGTGAACGTTTTCCAGGCTCTTGTGCATTCTCTTCTTTATAAGGTGCTCCACTGTGTGTGTGTTTGCCAGAGACATTCGTTGCATTTTTTGTCTCTTGCAGCACTGATAAATGCTTCTTGGATTAAATCACTCGCTGTTGTTGTTGTTATTTGCCTGTTGTTTGTGTCGTCTTCCTCACTTCTCCAAGTTGTGTCACGTTCTCATACTTTGTTACGTGTTTTAAATGCTTCTCTCTAGATCAGGATCAGAGACCCCAATCAGGGAGGGCGTGACATCACAGAAGAGATCATGTCAGGAGGTCGCAGTGGCTTGACACCGATGCCTCCACAGGTAACACACACACCTGAACGCACGAAACTTTACACACCCTCATGCCTCATGCACCAAATTGCTTTGACACATTTGCATCTATGTTTCATTTTGCTGGGATACTGTCATCATCATTAGCATTAGCAATGTGCTGATTTTGGAAAGAACAGCTCATTATTTAGGGCCCTATAATTTCTGCGATCACAGAATAAAAAGCACACTCTTTTTACAACTAAAATAACAGTAAAGGGTAAAAAATGAATTCCCAAAAATTAAAACGGAAAAAACAGAATTTGCAAAAATTAAAACGGAAAAAACGGAATTTGGGAAAAAATAAAATGGAATTTGGGAAAAAATAAACGGATTTTATAGGGCCCTAATTATTTTATGAATTGACAGCATGTCTGATAATTTACAACATTAAACATTTATTTTGGAGTGATCTGTCCTGAGAGTTCCTGGCGTGCCGGTCAAAAATGACAGTTTTTTTAATTATTTCAATTAAATGAATGTACTTTAATTTAATTCAAATTTAAATTTTTTTTCTTTAACAATTTTGTATTTTTAGGGTGTTTTATGCTACTGAATTATCTTTATGAAAAAGTTATGATCCAAAAACCTGTTAACCACTTTTTGAGCATAGACTTGAAAATACAATTTCCTACTTAAACTATCGTAAATCTCTTACTTAAGTTTGGTCTCTTTTAAAAGACAACACTTGGCCGATTTATTGCTGAAGTAAAAAAACAAATAAATAAATGTTTAAATTTATTATTATGAAAAATGCATTTTAATATGAAATATATATTTACCAAAACATGTTTTGCTCTAAAACTATGTTAAAACCTGAAGCCATAAATCTAAACAAGTTGTGTTACAAATTTGAGGTTTATATCTAAAAACTCCCGTTTGCAACTAAATATCCTCCCATTCGTTGCAAACACGCTCATTTTTGACCACCAAAACAAGTGTGAATTTGTTTTTCAGAACCATTTAACCTTTTCGAATCATGTCAATGATTTTATTGTGTGTTCACGTACCATTCCGAAAAATTTGTTTAAAAAAAAAAATATCGGCACCAGAGGTTTAACTAAATAAATGCTATTTTATAAGAATAGTTTTAAGAGAGAATAGTTTTTTTCTATTTTGTTTTATTTAATGGTGTCCTCAGACTTTAGCCTGTACTCAGATTAGCTTATCGTAAAGCTCCACGTCTTTTAATTATTCAGAATCATATTTAATCATGAATATATTTGAACCTGTGACTAATAATCTGATGATTTATGATATTTTGTACGAATAATATATAATGAATTTTCATTAACTATTTCTTAAAGCCCAACGGTGACAATGCCACATCTCCAGTCGTCATGACAACCAGGGCGGAGTTTCCCATCCCTCCAGGTGAAAGCCCATTCCCCGACACCCACAGACTCCGCCCCCTACTAGCCCAATTAGCGACACGGTAGATGCTCCGCCCTCAGCGCCTGCAGACGACTCCCATGTGACGCCCACGGTGGTGGATCCGCCCCCTTTTAATAGTGCAGAAGCCACACCTGATAAGAGCAAAGAGGTGGGGCCTGTGACTTTACCCGATGCCTGTCCCCGCCCCCAGGCGGAGCCTGTGCTTGAATCTCCGATAGTGCAACCGGAAGAGCTCCAGCTGTTCAACGGAGTCCCGGCAAGAGACATCAGCCCTATTGCTGAGCCGGACATGACTAAAGAAGCACCACCGAATACCATGGAAATTCCTGATAGGACTGTTCCTCTTCAGGTTGTCAAGGAGACCCCCGTTGTGGGTGTTAAGGAAGTGCCAGCCCCTGTTGTTAAGGTGCCAGCCCCTGTTGTTAAGGTGCCAGCTTCTGTTGTTATGGAGCCTACTCCTCCATTTTTCAAGGAGCCTATTTCTCCATTTGTCAAGGAGCATATTCCTCCGGTTGTCAAGGAGCATATTCCTCCGGTTGTCAAGGAGCATATCCCTCCGGTTGTCAAGGAGCATATTCCTCCGGTTGTCAAGGAGCATATTCCTCCGGTTGTCAAGGAGCATATTCCTCCGGTGGTCAAGGAGCATATTCCTCCGGTTGTCAAGGAGCATATTTCTCCGGTTGTCAAGGAGCCTATTCCTCCGGTTGTCAAGGAGCCTATTCCTCCGGTTGTCAAGGAGCCTATTCCTCCGGTTGTCAAGGAGCCTATTCCTCCGGTTGTCAAGGAGATCCCTGTTCCTGTCAAGGAGACCATCGCTCCTGTCTGCAAGGAGACCACCGCTCCTGTTGTAAAGGAGACCCCTGCTCTTGTTGTCAAGGCAACCATCCCTGTGGTTGCCAAGGAAGCTCCTACAGCGGTTGATTCGGAAGCCCTTACGCAGGAGACTGTTGTCAAGGAATTGCCTGATGTCAAGGAGATACCTACTGAAACAAGTCCTGGAAACTCCACTTGTCATCAAGGAAACACCTTCACTCGTTGCCAAGGAAACCCCCGAACCACTTTTGAGGGAAGCCACCGCTACTTCAGAGGTTGTTGCGAGCGTTTCTAAAGCCACGCCCCCTCCGAACAGAAGAGCGAGAGGACACGCCCACTACACAGACCATGCCCCCTGAGAGTACTTTACAAGGTGCGTAAGGCAGTTCGTAACAGTGTTGTTTTAGTGTTTATTTCAGTTTTCAATGGGTTTAGTTACAACAATACTACATAGTGCAAGTGTTGACATGAGGCAAGATATGTTAGGCATTAGCGTAAACATCTGCCAGTCATGCTGAGCAAGTTAATGTCAACATGTTGATTTCCAAATACTTGAAGAATAACACACCTGGTTTAATGACATTTGAAGGAAACTCTAGCGCCTCCTTGAGTACAGAGGTTTGTTACCTTCTAGACCTGCACGATTTTTTCATGATTATGTTTTAAACGAATGATTCAATAGCTCGCTAAAATAAAGATTTCACTTGTTTCATTACTAGATGAATCATCGTTTTTGACGGAATCTCTTGAAATAATGATTCAAAGTTTTAATTGAGATCATGATCTTTTAACGATTAATCGTGCCGCTCTAATACCTTGAATAGTAACTAAAAGCACACGTTAAGTGAATGATTCAATGACTCGCTCAGAGATTTCACTTGTTTCATTACCGATAAATCAGCATTTTTGAACGAATTTCTTTATTTAATGATTCAATGAATAAATTCAATTAATGTTTTTCAACAAATGAGTCAATATCTCATTAAAATAAAGATTTCACTTGTTTCATTACTGGTTGAATCAGCGTTTTTGACAGAATCTCTTGAATCAATGATTCAAAGTTTGAATCAAGATCACGACCTTTTAATGATTAATCGTGCTGGCTCTAACACCTTCAATAGTAACATGTTAAGTGAATGATTCAATGACTCACTCAAAGTCTTCACTAGTTTTATTACTGGATTAAACTGCATTTTTGAACAAATCTCTTGAATGAATGATTCAATGACTCACTCATAAAGTCTTGTTTCGGTACTGTATGAATCAGCGTGGTTACACTCTATTTTGATGGTCACTTTTGAATATTTTGATGACTAAGTAATGTTGGACCAATGTGTCAACTAACGCTCAGAGTATAAGTAGTCTGTCTGCTTAATAAATGCTAACTCTTTAGTCTACGAAGCCACACTGTTTAGTCAATAGTGCATATGTCATACTTGGTGTGTGTTTGTTTTTGCAGTGGTTTCTATGCCAAAGAAGAGGAGAGAAATGAAAGACCTGAACAAGAAGGAGGCGGGAGATCTTCTTAGATGCCTTCAAAGAGGTGTGTAGAAGAGCCCACAGATACAACCACGACTTTGTTCATTCAATAACAATTTTGTAGTGTGTATAGTGTGTTTGGCAGATGTTTTTATCACATCATGAGTGATGTAAATCCCCAGACTTAAGTACTTTCTATTTTAACCATTTACAGGCTTTAATGCAAATAAAACAGTTTTGAAAACACAGATTTACTCACAGTGCAAAATTCAACCCGTCAGTAAAATTCTGAGTGATAAATGGGATAATGATGATAATTGGTCCCACTTTATATTAAGTGGCTTACGTCGAAAATAAGTACAATGAGACAGGTGTGTGTGGTATGGGTTGGGATTAACATGTAAGGGAAGGGTCAGGGTGTAATTATACATTATAAATTAATTACAGCTGTAATAACATGCAGGTATTTTCTAAAATAAGTACAATATAAAGACATGCAAGTACACAAGACCATTGTATTACATAATTTGTTAAAGCTACTTAACATAAAGTGGGGCCATGTCATTATTTTGAGCTTGTATCTAATTGGTCGTCAAGTTAAATGTTACCCGTGTTGTCTTATAAGCCCACTCCGCCTGAGCCAGAGGTCGTACCTGTGGTGGAGGCGAGAGCCAGAGAACACGCCTCCAGTGGCTCCGCCCCCTCCTGAAGACCTGGACGAGACGTGGAAGGAGAAAGAAGATAAACTCGATGCTGAAAACATCAAACCGCAGAGTCCAACACCAACCTCACCCACCGAACAGAAAATACCAGTATAAAGCAGGTAACGTGGGGTAAATAATATGTATCGGATCATTTTAAGGTTGATTCACTTCAAATTATTGCAATTAAAGCTTGAAAATTATTGACAAATATAGTGATAAATTGATCAACCCGATTAATTGTTATGTGGCTTTTCTGATGCAACTTCCCGAATCCGATTCCCCTGCAGGGAAGAATCAAAATGTTCTTTATGAAATGAAAAATTATCTTTATTTTAAGTAATATATATTTTTGTCTGCTGTGCTTGTTTGTTGTATTTCAGAAAAATAATATATTAATAAAACTATTTTACTGTAAACTGTAAAATTACAATATTAATATTTGTTTTAAATGTGTAAACGAACACAGTGGCGGACTTCGCTCTAAAACACGCATCACATATATTTAGACCAATAGCCTCTTTTCATGATAATTATGATCTTAATATGTAAAAAAACAAGATAATAAATACCTTTTATATGCCATCATATCTATGAACATGCATATTTTTAAACACACACACATTTTCAATTATTATTATTATTTTTTTTGTTTTGCACATTTCGCAATTTAACAAAAGCCTGTCGATTCTTAACATCTGCTGGAGTTTCAGCACACCCTGAATGATAAACTTGTAAAAGTGCATTATGGGCGTCAGCTAGACATCCGGGGTGTGTGGAGGACCCAGATCACGGGAGCGCTGTTGACTTTGTCCCTGGTGTTTTCCCACAGAACAATGGAAACCCCTGAACTTAGAGGAGAGAAGAAATACGACCGAGAGTTTCTGCTTCGGCTTCCAGTTCATGCAGCGCCAGCATGAGCAAACCTGAGAGTCTGCCACAGATCTCTGACGTAGTGCTGGACAAGGTGACTATAGCCCAGCATTCACTCACTCTCACACACACACACACACACACTGATGAAGCGGCTGATGTGTTCTCTCTGCAGGCGAAATGAGCTCCCCTGCGTCAGCTGGATCCAAGTCGTTTGCCTGGGAATGAAACTGCGGTCCGATTTCACTCCTCTTCGTTTGCCAATCTGGGCCGTCCAGTCAGGGGTGTAGGCGTGACCCGAGTTAGTTACCATGGCAACGTCACCTCAAATGCCTGCTCATGTTTGATTTGTTTTTATGTTCTCTCTGGAAGATCTTTACTACACTGAACTGAACTCCATCTTTATCTATCTATCTATCTATCTATCTATCTATCTATCTATCTATCTATCTATCTATCTATCTATCTATCTATCATCTATCTATCATCTATCTATCATCTATCTATCATCTATCTATCATCTATCTATCATCTATCTATCTATTTATCTATCTATCTATCTATCTATCTATCTATCTATCTATCTATCTATCTATCTATCTATCTATCTATCTATATCTATCTATCTATATCTATCTATCATCTCTCTGCCTATCTATCTGTCATATCTGTCTGTCTGTCTGTCTATCTATCTATCTTAATCTTAAGTGCCTCGTGTACTTTTTTATTAATTGTATAACTTGTATTATTGCCTCTATTCTCACCATGAAGCATCTTTGCTGCTGACGTGGCATTAAACGGTAATAAAATGAATAAATAATGATGATTTCCTCTTGGTGTCCTCAGCCGTCGGGTCTGAGTGGGCCTCGGCGCTCGGGGTCAGGGTCAGCGCGGGAAGGAGCCGCGTAAGATCATCGCTCAGCCGTGTCCCTGACGGAGGACGTGCAGCTCAGTAAAGCAGAGAAGGCCTGGAAGCCGTCGGTGAAGCGCAGCACACAATCTCAGTGGACGAGGACGACCCCGACTTCATGAACACGCAGGAGCTGTTCAAGCGCGTTCGCAGTGTGTTGAACAAACTCACCCGCAGATGTTCCAGCCGCTCATGAAGCAAGTGACCGAACTCACCATCGACACAGAGGGAGCGTCTGAAGGGAGTCATCGACCTCATCTTCTGAGAAGGCCATCTACAGCCCAACTTCTCTGTCGCCTACGCCAACATGTGCCGTTGCCTTATGGGGTGAGTGAGTGTGTGTGTGAGCAAAATCATGATTGCAGTAATTAGTGAATGCCAATATATCTGTTCCAGATATACAATAGTCAACATTTGAAAGTGGATCAAAGTTATACATGAAGGTTGAACATTACCCGTTTTTGTCTTGTAAACTTTATTGATCTACTTTCAGATGTTGACCATGTAAGGGTTAATGCCCTTCGAGGTGTCCATTGTCAGGTATTAATGGACGACGACACCTGAAGGGCATTAACCCGCTTATACCATGGTCACTTGCCAAATAACACATTTTTAAAACATTAGTTTATATTTTAATTAGTTTTATAATGGAAATCTAAAGTTTTTACAAACAATAACTTGGTTTCCCTGGTTAACGCCTTAGCAACCGCAGATATATATCATAGTGCTGTTCAGCTCGAGAGCCCTTCAGTTTCGCTAACTCACGAGCCAGAAAGCTAACGTGTTTTTTTTTTTTATTCAAGTTAGGCTTGTCTAGCCATGGGCGTTACACCTTCGTTTTTTAACCTATTATAAACACACAGGTAGGAATAGTATAACGCCAACTAGATTGTTTTGATACAGTAAATTATAAGCGTATACTTTGCCTGTTGCTATGGTTACTCACAGTTGTTGCTATGGTTACTCACAGCTGATGTAGCCAGCGCATTTATTTATTAATTTCGAACGGTAAACAGTTTCACCAGAACTCCTTTACTAGGTGTCCTCTGATCACGTTTTACTGGACACCCTGCAGCCAATCAGAATCGAGCTTTCACCCAGACCATGGTATAATGCAGGTTAAAATAGTGACTCTACGTGGTTCGACCTTAATGTTGTGAAGCGTCAAATACTTTTTTTGTGAGAAAAAATATATTTATTAGGGATGCGCGATATATCGGCCACCATATTGGTATTGAGCCAATATATGTTCATTTTTAGTGTTATTGTTACTTCGGCCTGATAAGAAAATTAGGCCGATATATTAAAGCTGATAAATAATGTATTATTTCCTTCAGCTGAGACTCTTTAGATGATCTGTTCAACATGATGGTTTGGAATTGCTTTAAATATGATTGAATAAAAAGGATAATAATCAGCTATAACAAGTATATAATGAATTATCGGTTATCAGCCAAAATGTTAATATCGCTACATCCCTAGCAGGGTCATGTGCCTGATCGCTAAAGCACATTCTTCAACTCTAGGTGTGTAAAAGTGTGTGTTGTTGTCTCTCAGTCACAGCTGAAAGTTCCCACCACAGATAAACCTGGAGTGTCAGTGAATTTCCAGGAAACTGCTGCTGAATCGCTGTCAGAAAAGAGTTCAAGAAGGATAAAGATGATGATGAAGTGTTTGAGAAGAAGCAGAAAGAGTCGGATGCCGCCACAGGGTAAGAACAAAAAAACTAAATTGCACATTTTATTAACGTTATAAATCCTGTAAACGAACACGGTGCTAAAACTAACTCTAAAACACTCTGTGCTGTTATTTGAATTTCATTCTCGGCTTTTGCAAATTCATAATCGCCCTAAGCCATATCACGCAGGGTTTCCTACTTTGAAAGTCCATTAAACAGGATGACATACGGTAACTTTTGACTATTGTTTGAAATATCATGATTTATATCAGGAAGACCGTATGCAAATTGTTTGAAGTAGCATACTGACTATTTCCACAGTTTATCAGTCCCTCCAGAAAAACGTGATTATGCAATCACATGATTCAGTGCATAATCAGCCAAAGTCTGCATTTTTTCAAATATGTCACACTTTCGCCTCATAAATTGCCGATTTCCATGCAAAATATGCGGGGCTTGCATGATTTAATAATCCTCGCATTTTCGTTGCAAAAAAAGTCACATATATCTCAGCAGGAAGTTGAAAAATATTGCGTTTGCGCCACACGAGAGCAGCCGTTTCCCCCTGTTGCCTTGGGAACGTATTGAAGTAACCTGTTGCCATGGGAATGTTATTAAGGGACGTAACCTGTTGCCATTGGAACGTTATGAAGTGACGTAGCCTGTTGCCATGGGAACGTTATGAAGTGACGTAACCTGTTGCCATGGGAACGTTATGAAGTGACGTAACCTGTTGCCATGGGAACGTTATGAAGTGACGTAACCTGTTGCCATGGGAACGTTATGAAGTGATGTAACCTGTTGCCATTGGAACGTTTTGAAGTGACGTAACCTGTTGCCATGGGAACGTTATGAAGTGACGTAACCTTTTGCCATGGGAACGTTATGAAGTGACGTAACCTGTTGCCATGGGAACGTTCTGAAGTGACGTAACCTGTTGCCATGGGAACGTTATGAAGTGACGTAACCTGTTGCCATGGGAACGTTATGAAGTGACGTAACCTGTTGCCATGGGAACGTTATGAAGTGACGTAACCTGTTGCCATGGGAACATTATGAAGTGACGTAACCTGTTGCCATTGGAAGGTTCTGAAGTGACGTAACCTTTTGCCATTGGAACGTTCTGAAGTGACGTAACCTGTTGCCATGGGAACATTCTGAAGTGACGTAACCTGTTGCCATTGGAACGTTCTGAAGTGACGTAACCTGTTGCCATGGGAACGTTATGAAGTGACGTAACCTGTTGCCATGGGAACATTATGAAGTGACGTAACCTGTTGCCATTGGAACGTTCTGAAGTGACGTAACCTGTTGCCATGGGAACATTATGAAGTGACGTAACATGTTGCCATTGGAACGTTCTGAAGTGACGTAACCCATTGCCATGGGAACATTCTGAAGTGACGTAACCTGTTGCCATTGGAACGTTATGAAGTGACATAACCTGTTGCCATGGGAACATTATGAAGTGACGTAACATGTTGCCATTGGAACGTTCTGAAGTGATGTAACCCATTGCCATGGGAACATTACTGAAGTGACGTAACCTGTTGCCATTGGAACGTTATGAAGTGACGTAACCTGTTGCCATGGGAACATTATGAAGTGACGTAACATGTTGCCATTGGAACGTTCTGAAGTGATGTAACCCGTTGCCATGGGAACGTCATGAAGAGACGTAATTCACGCGACGTGAACTTCATTGAAACGCTGTAAAATTGATATTGACAAAAGCATGTGAAAAAAACTACAAAGTTTGTTTGGCCAAAAATAGACTGTTAATTCGCAATAAAAAAATTGGCGCAGTTTAAAATGGGTTCAACTGACAGCCGTAATAACAATAATACTAAATGTATGCATGTGTGTATGTGTTTCCCATGTCGTAATGGTATTTATGACTTCACTTCCTGTCTCTACAGGATGAGGTGAAGCAAAGGTTGAAGGAGGAACTTGAGGACGCCAAAGACAAAGCCCGGCGACGGTCGCTAGGCAACATCAAGTTCATCGGCGAGTTGTTCAAGCTGAAGAGTGCTGACGGAGACCATCATGCACGACTGCATCGTGAAGCTGCTGAAGAACCACGACGAGGAGAGCCTGGAGTGCCTGTGCCGGCTGCTGTCCACCATCGGGAAGGACCTGGACTTCGAGAAGGCGAAGGTGAGCATACACACATCACATCTAGGAGCGGACCAAAGACGCTTGTGTGTGTGTGTTGATATTGAGCTGTGTGTCTCTGTGTTTTCAGCCCCGAATGGATCAATATTTCCACCAGATGGAGAAGATTATTAAGGAGCGGAAAACCTCTTCCAGAATCCGCTTCATGTTGCAGGACGTTATTGATTTGCGACGGGTAAGAGTGTGTGTGTGTGTTAATGAGTGTGTGTGCAGCTGTGGTAGTAGGACTAGGTATAGTGATATTGATACCTTGACTTCGATACCGATTCCTGAACGATACTTTTTCGATACCAATTTTAAGAAATCTGTTTCACAGAGAGTGTGTGTGTGTGACATACCCTGACACACTTCTGCCATTTTCTCTTCCTTGAACAAACCAGAGTGCATGCAGGACTTTTTAAAGTTGTTTTGCCATCAGAATACAGTTTTCACTTAATTAATTAATAGTCTGTGGTGAACGATTCACTTTTTCCTCAAACCTCGTGTGCAATAAAACCAGGAGCATGACTTTCTGTGCCAAGTCGTTCTCTCAGTGTGTGTTCTTAGGAAACTCGCTCCATGTGTGTCACACACAAACACACACACCCAAGTTTTAAGTTTCATTTCAGCTGAAGCACAACTGAAGTTCAGGAAAGAGGGAGGGAATAAAAGAGTGGAACGGAGTATTTTCAGTGTGTTGTTGTCCTTTACCACCATTTTCTTCCTCTCAAACCTTAAAAAGGTGGATTCACACACACATTTATAGTCTCAGATTTCATGTAGTTCAAGTGCTTCAGTAGCAATGCAAGCTTTACAGCTCTTCATTTAACCCTTTTCATTCACTTTTAAATGCCTTCTGTTTTGTTGTTGTTTTTACAAACTGATTGACGACTGCAATTAGTGATCATTGAAATAATCTTGCTGCACGTTACCTTGAAAATTTAGTTTTTGAAAGGGAAGTGTTTTCTTCAATACAGTGAAGTCCATTCGAGTGAAAAACTTCTCAAACAAGAACAAATGTGGGCGGGGCTTGATTTTGTTAGTGGGGAATTGATTGGATGGTTGTGGTTTGCTATTGGCTGATCTCATGTGAGTGACAGGTTGTTGCTCCGCCCTCATCTTCAGAAGTTATTCTGATTCAAGATTACCAGAAACATGACTAAGAATTGTCCATTTTGATTTGTGTGTGTCAGAATAACTGGGTTCCGCGCAGAGGAGATCTGGGCCCGAAGACCATCGAGCAGATCCACAAGGAGGCGGAGCTTGAGGAGCACCGAGAACAGGCCAAAGTTCAGCAGCAGCTCATGTCCAAGAAGGAGGGAAGAGGAGGAGGAGGAGATGGAAGAGGAGGAGGAGACGGAAGAGGAGGTGGAGGAGGAGGAGGGGGATGGGGTCTCGCGGTGGGTCACACACACCTGGTTCCCGTGGCAACCAGGCACCTGATGACGGCTGGAACACAGTGCCCATTTCCACCAAGAACAGACCCATCGATCCCATCCTGACTCAGCAAGATCACCAAGGTCTGATCACTTATTATTATCATTAATATTATTATTATTAAGATTATCCCAGGTCTAATCTCATAATCAATAAATAATCGAACTTATATTACTTAATAATAAAAATAATAATAATCAGACAACCAAGTCTGGTCCATATTCAATAAATAGTCAAACTCTTACATATTGTTGTTATTATTATTATTATTAGTATTATTATTATTATTATTATGAAGTCAGTCAAGGTCTGATACTTTTTCAATTTACATTTTAGTTTTAGTATAATCTTATGTGCATTTATATTAATTTTTTTTTACATATTTTTTTGTTTCCAATTCCGTTTTAGTTTTTATTTATTGACAGATTTTCAAGTGTTAATAGTTTAATTTTTTATAACAGTGTGAGGTAATCAAATCATTTATTTCAACTTCTAGATTGTGAATGTTTAAACTTTGGGTTAATATGTTTTTTTATATTATATAAATTATTTAAACGTATTTTTTAAATATTTATTTAAATACACATTTGCATGTTCATGGTTCTTCTGATCGTCACATGACAAATAAAATGTATGATTTTTATTTAAATATTAATATATTTTATATTTTATTTTTATATTTGTGTCTTAACCCTTATTTTTTGTTTTTATAAAAAAAAAAACATTTTAAATATTAGAACTTTACATGTTTGTGATTTTATTAGCTTTTCATCAACTCATGAAGCCCTTGCAGTTCCCTCATGAACACTCATTATGAGCATTGAACAGTAATGTGTGTGTTTGTGTGTGTGTGTGTGTGTGTGTTGTAGCCGGGCGCTCTGGACTTCAATAATCAGCTTCTGGCCCCGGAGGTAAAGGCACGTGGGGTAGTTGGGGCAAAGGCAGCAGCGGAGGCACTGGAGCCAAACCCAGCGAAGGCGGTCAGTGTGTTGCATTGCACAGGACTTAATTACACACACACACACATTTACAGTCGGCCTGCACATTTTTCAAAAGGCTGTGATTATTTTATGCGCAGTTTGTCAGTGCAGAGGCTGATCAGTAGAAAGTGCTCCATCTGAACACTAGAGGGTGTCACACACCACATATCTCTCTGAACACCAGAGGGTGTCACACACACACCACATATCTCTCTGAACACCAGAGGGTGTCACACACACACCACATATCTCTCTGAACACCAGAGGGCTTCTCACACACACAACATATCTAGCAGCGCTAGTTCCCAGCCATAATGCAACTGTCATCTGTTGGTCTACAGCCCAGGACTCTGGTCGCGCGAGCACTTTGAATCGCTTTTCAGCACTTCAGCAGCCGTCCTCTTCCTCATCCGGCAGCGTGGACTCGGACAGGAGGGTTCCTCACAGGTCAGATCATGTCATGCAGTTCATGAGGTGTTGCTCACACTCCATCTCTTCTCTCTGTGCACTAAAGAAAGCGAGGGTGGCCCATCACTCAAAATACGAGATGGTTATAATGGTTATAATGGCTTAGTATAAAAATACTGTCAATTTGATTTATGAACCAATTCAACAGGTTTGTTGCAAAGAATCAACTCATAAACTTAGAATCATGTTAATCATGTACTAAAATGGAAAAGTTTTACCTTTGCGCTTTTGCCGTACAGACAATAACGTTGTAAAGCGGTCACCGTTCACACAGAAAACGGCTGGTGTTCTGCTTCCAGGCCAGTAGTTGGCGATGTCACTTTGGCACCTCTAGACAGAATTTTTATTTTTGACAATAGACCTTATGCACCAGAGAAACGTGGGCGCCGTCATCTTTAGAATATTGTCTTTGAACTTCCGGTTTCCCGGTCGCTCTGTATATTTCTATGGCATTCGCTGTCGAGGAGTAATTAGCTGGTGAAGTGGATTTACTTATTGTAGAGTTAACAAAAGTTATCATGAGCATTGTAATGTTTATCATAAGCATTGTAGAGCAGATGTCTTAACAAATGTCGACAGGGAAATTATTTACGAGCAGTTCATTCATACCTATGCAAGATCGCTGTCAAAATACAGACCGGAAGTCAAAAGACAACGAGCGCAGCGCTGAAAGGGGCGGGGCTACATAAGGTCTATTGAGTGCCGATGTTATGACGTCACTTTGTAGGCCGAACGCGGAAGTGAGTTAGCATTTTAGCACTCCCTGTGCCCTCGCTCTAAAGTCTATGGGTTTTTTGAATGGGTTTTTGCTAAATCGCCTGAAATAAGATCTGTGGTTAACAAAGCCTTTTTGAAAAAATTTTCACGTTTTGATCTATGACATAAAACACTCCAGTTAAAACCTGCTTGTGTTTTTTAAAAATGTATATAGGCTTCAAAATATATAAATTTTGCATTAACTTGTAAAGATTATCTTGATCTGACTCTTTGTTGAACACAGATCTTATTTTTTGCGATTTTTTTTTATTTATTTTTTTCAAAAGTATATGGGGAAAATGTAGGGCCCTATAAAATCCGTTTTATTTTTTACCAAATTCCATTTTATTTTTTCCCAAATTCCGTTTTTTCCGTTTTAATTTTTGCAAATTCCGTTTTTTCCGTTTTAATTTTTAGGGAATTCATTTTTTTTACCCTTTACTGTTATTTTAGTTGTAAAAAGAGTGTGCATTTTATTCCGTGATCGCAGAAATTATATGGCCCTAAGCATGCATCGCTTTTCGATCGTGGGAACCCATGCACCGCTAGCTTCCGAGTTGTCCTTCAAAGTGACGTCATAACTTCGGCACTCTATAATGGTGTCGTTTTCAAAAACTTCCCCTTTGAAACCAGTGTTCAAAAGTTTGTGTTTTCAGGCCGTTTTCACACAGTTGTTGTGTAAATGAATGGCCAAAACACAAGTTTTCTGGTTTTAGTTGGAAACGCCCCTCAGAGGCACTACGTATTTTCATGGAATATAGTTGAGTAAGAAATATAATAATATGCTTTCCTAAAATATTAATATTCTGATAAAGCACTTGAAAAATTTACTCTGTCACTCTCCACCACTGGTCATTAATACTTAATACTTATACATGTGATATTAATTAACAGCATGTACTTGTGGTAAGGGTTTGGTTTAACATGTAATTATGCATGATTTACTGTTGTTTACTATAGCATGTAGATGTAACGTGTCAGAAAGTGTTACCAAGAAATGTTTCTTGAGGAGCAAATCATATTAAACTGATTTCTGAAGGATCATGTGACACTGAAGACTGGAGGGATTGAGTACATGACATAAAGGTGACTTGACTTTTTATACAACTTTTCATTTATATAGCGCTTTTTACAATATCGATTGTTTAAGCAGGTTTACAGTGAGAACAATGAGTTAATTTCAAACTTAAATAGAACAGTGTCATTGTCCAAGTCAGTTCAGTGTTGATTCAGTTCCACTGTAAAGATCATCAGTTATTAAATTAGTTCATTTCATCTATGCAGAAACAGTGATGTCATCATCCAGCTCAGTTCAGCTCTCATCCAATGGCGTAAGTGCAGTCAAATCAGTTACATTGAGTATTAAGTGGCAGTGGCAAGCAACCCAAGGAGAAAGTCCTCCTTTTATAACTAAAAGAGAGAGTTATCTGGCCAACACATGAACACTGTGTGATTTTGATTCAGGCTGTATCACGGTCAGGGGTTTTTCCTGGGTCAAAAATGGTGTCATGAGTCAGACACGGTCCTTTCTCGCCCTCTTTTCAAAAAAAGCTGTGAATTTACCACTGAATTTCATAGCTTTGTAAGATATAATCCTTCTTTGCTAGACCTGATTATTATTTTGATATATAATCATGTTGATATTTAAGTCTGAAGTCTAATTTTCTACCATATAGCCAACAACTGAATAAAAACAACTTGTGCTTTTTTTATTTCACCTCACTCTAGTCTAAAATAAATGATTGATTTTTCTGCACATTGTGATATAGGCTAAATAACCTGAAAATACTGTAGATATTTAAGGCTAAATCTTGCTAACAACTCTTTCTGAGTGGGGTGTGCACTTACGTTTTCATTTCAGAGGTGTTTTGAGTAAATTATTTGTTGGAACGCATCACTATAATGTTTGATTAGTTAACATTAGTTAATGTATTAGGCTAACTAACTTAATCTTTGTTAATTTTAGTTAATAAAAATGCAGCTGTTCATTGTTTGTTCAATACTTCACATTGCATTAACTAATGTTAACAAATACAACTTTTGATTTTAATAATGTATTAGTTAATGGTGAAATAAACATTTAAAGCTTAATAAATGCTGTAGAAGTCTAGTTGTTTATTAGTTCATGTTAACTAATTTTATCTAATCAAATCTTATTGTAAAATGTTACCGATTTGTTATACACCGATTTCAGACATCTCGTGAGTTCAGTGTTGGACAGATCAGTTGTTTTAACCATTCATTAAAATGAGTCATTAGTTCGTGAATCAGACGTGTGTGAGAATCCCGGCAGTTAGAAAATCACACAAGATTTGTCAACGCCGAAACCGTTTGTCAAAGCCAAAACTGCTGTCAACGCCTAGAACCAGCTCGTTCAACGCCGAAACCCGTTTGTCAGACGCCTGAAACCGTTTGTCAACGCCTAGAACCGTTTGTCAAGCGCCGAAACCGTTTGTCAACGCGAAACCCGTTTGTAGTAACCATTTGTCAACGGCTAAACCGCTGTAGACCTAGACCATTTGTAAACGCCGTAAACCGCTTTGTAACGCGGAAACCCGTTTGCTAGACGCCGAAACCACTTTGTAGACGCCAAACCATTTGACCGAACCCTTTGTCCGCGCCGAAACCCTTGTCTACGCGAAACCCTTTGTCCGCAAAACCCTTCTCCGCACGAAACCCTTTGTCGCGCCGAAACCCTTTGTCCACGAAACCCTTTGTCCACGAAACCCTTGTCAGCGCAAAACCCTTTGTCCAGCGCCAAACTCCTTGTCCACGCACGAAACCCTTTGTCCACGCAAACCCTTTGTCCAACCCGCCGAAACCCTTTGTCCGCGCCGAAACCCTTGGCGCCGAAACCCTTTGCCGCACGCAAACCCTTTGTCCGCGCCGAAACCCTTTGTCAGCGCCGAAACCCTTTGTCCACGCAAACCCTTTGTCCGCGCCGAAACCCTTTGTCCGCGCCGAAACCCTTTGTCCGCGCCGAAACCCTTTGTCCGCGCCGATACCCTTTGTCCGCGCCGAAACCCTTTGTCCGCGCCGAAACCCTTTGTCAGCGCGAAACCCTTTGTCCGCGCGACACCCTTTGTCCGCGCGAAACCCTTTGTCCGTAGAAACCCTTTGTCCACGAAACCCTTTGTCGCGCCGAAACCCTTTGTCCCGCAAACCCTCTGTCCGCGCCGAAACCCTTTGTCAGCGCCGAAACCAACACCAAAACCACGAAACCATTCATCTCATTCAGTTCTGATCAAATAAGGCTTTGGTGGGACAAAATTTCACTTTGCGACCTGAAAAAAATTTTAATGCAGGAAAAACCCTGCACAAGTCAGAATCAGATTATGGATATGAAGCATTCAAATATTTCATCCAGTTCCTTTTGCTTGAAGATCGGATTCGTCACGGTGAAGCTGGTCATAGGTCTTTGCTGAGGATCTGTGGCGATGGCTGTCGCATCGACGAGGTCTCGGGATTGTCTAGTTGACAGGGATGCGTTGTGGTCGTGTCTAGATGCAGGTCCACCATCTGATCTGGATGCGGACCGAATACAGCTGTCTACGGTAACCTCGGGATAAACAGAGACTAATATTAGCGTAGATGTCATTTACGAGGCAACAAGTACATTCGGGTGTTATAGGAAGTTTTCCCGTTCCGGTTCGACCCGTGAGTTATAGGAATGTGATGTTATGTGTATGCCAGGTTAAAGAGATGTGTTTTTAGTCTAGGAATTAAGTTGCAGGAATTGCAGCTTTTTCAGAATTAAGTTGTAGGAATTACTTTTCATCCAATTTTTATATCAACTATGCATTCCATTAATTTTATGAGTTGGTAAGTTTCAACAGTGTAACAGTGAAAACCAATGCAATGCTTCCTAATGATAGAGTGTGTGTCACAGAGTGTGTGTGTGAGGGTAGCATGTACAGAGTGTGTGTGCGTGTGTGGGTAGCATGTACAGAGTGTGTGTGTGTGAGGGTAGCATGTACAGAGTGTGTGTGTGTGTGTGTGAGGGTAGCATGTACAGAGTGTGTGTGTGTGAGGGTAGCATGTACAGAGTGTGTGTGTGTGTGTGGAGGGTAGCATGTACAGAGTGTGTGTGCGTGTGTGGGTAGCATGTACAGAGTGTGTGTGTTTGAGGGTAGCATGTACAGAGTGAACAACAGCGGTCTTAGCACTGAGCCTTGTGGTACTCCATACTGAACTTGTGATCAGGATGACATCTATTCGTTTACTGCTGCTAATTGAGTCATACCAGTACGTGCGGCGAAGTCTCGTCATGGGTAGTCTATGGACCAAAGAGGCACTGCGAACCTCTGCCTCAATGGCCGTGACCTCGAATTTCCTGCATGAAATGAATTTCCTGCAGGTTTTTTAGGAGCAAACTATGGCCAAAGGAGTATTATATGAGTGTTCCTGATTTTGTTACAAAAAATTAATATTTGGACTATAATAAATGCAATTAATAATGTGGTGAATTAAAAAAGCTCTTGGAATTAATAATTGTAATGTCAACATTTCCTTTGGCTGAGGCACTGCCTACCCTGACCGCACGCCCCGAGTCATACCAATGCGAATTCACTAATTCCAATATAATTTTCTAGCAAATGCTGCACTCGAGATCTGAGTAACTCTAATGAGAAGATACAGCACGATTGATTGATGAGAGCAAATCATTTGTAACTCTAATGACTCTCCTGACTAAATCTTCACAGTATTTAATTTCTTTATAAAAGTAACATAGTTGTGTGTAGTTTGATTTCTAACATTATTCTCTTTACAATCAATAGTCTAGCGTTATAATGTATTTGCGCTTGGTGAACTGTGGAGTGGGTAAAACTGTTTTTAATGGCTGGCTAGCAGTTACCGTTGACTTGCGCTAGCCTAGCACCGTCGAACTATGCAACTAGAACGATTGGATGAAAACTGTCTCCACTGATAAATAACACTAAGGATACTTGGAAATGAGGTCCAGATGTCAAATCCCGAAGCACCCCTTTAATAAAGCAGTCTTTAGTGGTGGAAGTGATAGTTGGAGCTGGTTTTGCAGCCTTAGCTAAATGGAGTTCTACACGAGACTAGATAATGATCTGAGGTCATTATTACTTTACACACTTTTACTGTCCTTTCAGATGAGGCCCATGTTTATAACGGTAAACTTGGGATGGACTCATTTTAATTATCTTGATTATATACTTCCACTAATGAGTTTATCCCTTTGTTTATTTCTCAGGAATAGTTCCAGTCGGGAACGCAGCGATCGATTCGACCGGCGTGATGAGACGCATGGGACCGGGGCGGTGACCGCTATGACTCGGCGTGATGACCGTGGATCAGAACCGGCTGGACCGTATGCCCGCCGTTGGCAAGCGGAGTTTCAGCCGTGAGAAAGAGAGGAGTCGAGAACGAGAACAGCGCCCCGCTGAAATGGTGACGGCGCGTCTCCAGCATGACGGACGAGCACGAGAGAGACCGTGGCAGCCGCGACGAGATGGTATGACGAACTGGACAATTTGTTATTTTCATTTGATTGTGTTGTTTGGTTTCTTTTTTTAGCTTATGGATTATTTAATAGTGTCTTTTTAGAAGAACTGGGTAAAAATATTCTTTTTAAGGGGTGTAACGATACCCTTATGTCACGATTCAATACATATTCACGATACTGAACTCACAGTGATCGATATTATTTCGCGATATTCCAAAGACGTTACAAAATGTTAAAAAAAAAAATTACATCGTGGTTGTAAATGAATATGCTTAGACTTGGTGCTGGTGACACCAGAATACAAATATTTGTGATTTTGGAGCTGAAAATTTAATTATTTTATACTTGCACTCTTACACTGACTAGATATATTTAAAATAATGTAGGCCACTTTTTCTGTTGACGTAAAACATTCCCCCATTGCATTATTCAACATTATATGTAGTAGTTTAATGTTCGTACCGACACTAAAACTCTGTAAACTTGTTTTTCACACACATTAATTTTCATTTTGGGTGAACCATACACAATATATTTTGTCACTATCCACGATACATATTGTTGCTTTTTTTAGTGCGATATAATGTTGACACCCCTATTTGATTTTTCTAACTAATCATGTTTAATCAAATTTTTTGAGAAGCTTGTGAATAAGAATCTGATTCTTATCAGAGATGTCAGTAGCAATATTTAGCCTTAAATTTGAATTATTATAATTGCAGTATTATTAATATTAATTGCAGTAGTATTAATATTATTATTTGCTGGTAATAAAGTAAGGTCCCATTCGTTAACATCGGTTAATGTATTAACTAACAATGAGCAATACATTTGCTTTCAATACTTTTTTCATGCTAGTTAATAAAAATACACCCGTTTATTTTGAGTTCATGTTTATTAAGTAATATTAACAGAGACAACTTTTGATTTTAATGATGTATTAGTAAATGTTAAACGCAAATAAATTAAATTAAAAATCATTGTTAGTCATATTAACCATTGTAACCTCATTGTAAAATTACTAATAATATTGTAATATTATTATTATTATTATTACTAGTGATGCACATACATTTCTGCATATTCTATTAAATGATTTTAACGTTTCTTAATTATTTAATGTTTGAATAATTCTGTCATGATTTTTTTTTTTTTAAATCACAGCCACCAGTTATAAATGTGTACATTTCAACATAAAATTTGAGTTGGAACATAATAATGTTATTTAGAAGTTGTTCGAAATATTAAAATGTTTATGTACATCTCTGTAACTCTTAAAGTTTTGGTTTTCGTCTAAAATGCAAACTTTAATTTGCACAATTACAGTATTATTATTTTCTATTATTGCAGTAATATTAACTTTATAGTTACTTGTTCCTGTTTTTTATGTAAAGTTAAACAATTTAAACACAAAAAGCGATTTTCTTCTTTTCTTTTTTTTTTTTTTTTTTAAATTTTCTAATAGGATTTATTGTATGTTTATTTTTTACAGTAAAGAGAGAAACTGTTCCCACTCCTCCACCGGTTTCCACCAAACCGGCCCTGACAGAGGAGGAACTGGAGAAGAAATCGACCCGCCATCATAGAGGAGTACCTGCACATCAATGACCTGACGGTACACACACTTACACACCTCATGCCACCAGTGTGTGTGCTCGCTTTGCCTTGGCTGTCAATAGCTCACGGTGTTGTTGTTCCTCCTGTCCTGTAGGAGGCGCTGCAGTGTGTCATTGAGCTGGACTGTGCGTCTCTGCTGTCTGTGTTTCGTGCTGGACAGGGTATAGAAGTCGACGTGGAGCGCAGTGCCCTCGCTAGGGAGCACTTGGGTTTACTGTTTCACCAGCTGGTCAAAACACAAACACTATCTACACAACAATACTACAAAGGGTGAGAGATGTGTGCATAATTGTGAATATGCACACATTAAATCTCTGTTTTGGGTTAAAACAGTGTCGTGCAACTTAACTAATGATATTTGCAATGTAAGTAAATTTATAGAATTTATATTTAGAATAAATGTAAAACAGAATATGCAGAAAAATTGGTATAATCCTAATTTCTTCTATGTAAAGCACTTTAAATTACCATTGTGTATGAAATGTGCTATATAAATAACCTTGCTTTGCCGAATATTCGTGTCAGGCTGTTGGAGGTGTTGGAGGTTGCGGAGGATATGGCGATTGATATTCCTCATATCTGGCTATATCTGGCTGAATTAATCTGCCCGATACTTCACGAGGGAGGAATTCCCATGGGGCCGCTCTTCAGGTGAGCCTGCAAACACTGAAGCCAAGAATATCCCTGATGGTGAAGCCTACAAAAATCACTGGGTGCAATTCACAACCTCACCACTAGATGCCGCTATAATTTACACAGTGCAGCTTTAATCTTTTGGAGCTTGGAATGACTAAATGGTCTTGCTGACCTCTGACCCCTGTGCTGTATTTTTAGGGAGGTGTCTAAACCACTGGTGCCTCTTGGAAAGCTGGAGATTTGCTGGTGGAAATACTTAACCTGCTCTGTAAAGAATGGTAGGTCGTTTGTGTAAATTGATTAATTAACGTCCTAACGCTTTTGCTGCTTGATTCACTGTAGAAAAAATGAGTGATTTTGAGTGAAGATTGTGATTTGATTTAAATAAATATGTATGAGAATCTGCTTTAAAAAAAAAACATAAACTTCCCTTAAGTTTTCGCTTTAGCTTGATGGTTAAATGTTTAAAAATGAAATTAAGATCGAATAAAAATTTAGTTTAGTCATTTTTACAGTTGTACTGTAAAATGTGATTATTTACATTTTCTTAATTTTTTATTTTATTTTAATGTGGAATAATACATTTTCAGTATTTAATATTTTGTTTGCCAATTTTGTTTATTAATCACAATAAAAATAATAAATATTGTCAACAAAAGAGAAGCTTCTCTGCATTTTTCTAACAAAATTAAAGCTTGATTTAACATTTGAAGATAAATTAAAACCGACATTAATATTAGTTTTGTAATTTTACTGTTGTACTGAAAAATCTTATAATTTTATTTAAAGTTAAATATTACATTAGCAATTTCTTGTTTTGTTTACCATTTATGTTTTGTAATAAATTTAAAAAAAATAATATATATATTATTTTTACATTTTTATTTATAAATGTATTATTATATTATTAGTAGTATGGTTATTTTATAGTCATACTAAAATACAATCATGCACGTTTTGGTCCAAATTGGTTACATTTTTAATTGCTTTTTAAATTTCAATAACAATTTTGTCTGAAAAATCACAATTTCATTATTATTATTTTTTTAATCACGTAGTCCTACTTTAAACTTGCACATCTTCTAAATGTAAAACTACAAAGGCTTGACTTTGACTATAAAGTGCATTATGGGTACAAAAGAGTGACATTGCCTGGGAATGCAATTCGTATGACATGTTTGACACACAATGGATAGTGCACTATATAGGGAATAGGAAGTGATTTCAGCAGTGCTTGTGTCCTGAAAGTGTCTGTCCGGAACTGTTTCCTGTTTTAGAGTCATAAGAAAGTGGGAGCGATGTGGAGAGATGCAGGACTCAGCTGGAAAGACCTCCTGCCTGAAGACGAGGACATCAATAAGTTTGTCACCGAAAAGGTGAAGTAATTGACCGCAACTGTAGTGATCTGGAATTATAGTTACGCTTCTTGAATAAACATAAACTATATTATTATTAATCCCCTATACAATCTGTGTGTGTGTAGGGAGTGGAGTTCACTCTGGGTGAGGAGTGTGACCGGAAGAGTAGTAAATCATCTCTGAGCCCAGAAGACATCATCAGAGAACTGGAGCGACTCCTGCAGGAGAAAGCAGACAACCAGAGGATCTTTGACTGGGTGGAGGTGTGTGTGTGTGTGTGTGTTCTGGATTCAGTCCTAGTGAATCTGCCTCTGTGAAAATAGCATTGTCTTCCTAATGTTAAAAGGGAGAGTTAAATACATTTATGGTAACACTTTATTTCGATAGATTGACTTGTAGTTGGCAAGTTACTTCTAGTCAGTAGAACGTCAAACAAAATAAAGTGTTATCCGAAATTAATCAGACACTACTAATACTCAAATGAGAGTTAGTTGACGTGTAGTTGTGGAAGTTACTTATAGTTAGTAGAATGTCTAAAGTGGACTATCGAATAAAGTGTTACCAAATTTACTGCAGAGGTCACATCCCTGAGGGCTGAGATCCAAGAAATATATGCACTCTTCCGAGAAACGCTTCTGCACTTCCGAGAAACTTTTGCGCTCTTCCAAGAAACTTTTATGCTTTTCCAAGAAACTTTTGCGCTCTTTCAAGAAACTTTAACACTCTTCCAGAAACTTTTACGCACTTCCGAGAAACGTTTATGCTTTTCCTAGAAACTTTGGCGCTTTTCCAAGAAACTTTTGCGCTCTTTCAAGAAACTTTAACACTCTTCCGAGAAACTTTAACACTCTTCCGAGAAACTTTTACGCACTTCCGAGAAACTTTTACGCACTTCCGAGAAATTTTATGCTTTTCCAAGAAACTTTTGCGCTCTTTCTAGAAACTTTTACGCTTTTTCCAATAAACTTTTGCAATCTTTCGATAAACTTTTACGCTTTTCCGATAAACTTTTACGCACTTCCGAGAAACTTTTATGCTTTTCCAAGAAACATTTGCGCTCTTTAAAGAAACTTTTGCTCTTTTCCAAGAAACTTTTGCGCTCTTCCGAGAAACTTTTACACTTTTCCGACTAACTTAAGCATTCTTCCAAAAAACTTTTGCTTTCTTCCGAGAAACTTTTGCGCTTTTCCAGGAAACTTTTACGTCTTCCCGAGAAACTTTTGCGCTTTTCCAGGAAAACTTTTACGCTCTTCCGAGAAACGCTTACGCCTTTCCGAGTAACTTTTGCGCTCTTCCAAAAAACTTTTGCTTTCTTCAGAGAAACTTTTGCTTTCTTTAGAGAAAATTTACGTCTCAATCGAGAAACTTTTGCGAGGGAACACAAATCTTTGTGAGCAAACGCAAAGTTTCTCAGTGGAACATAAAGGTTCTGGTAATGGAAAAATATGAGCTGGGAGGAAAAATTATAATTCAGTGCTTTTGTATTCCTAGCAAACGTGTGTATTTTAGAACGCAATCAATTTGCAAGCAGATACAAAATAATTTTCATATTTATAAAACTCATATTTTTCCCATCTCCATGTACCTTTTGAAGCAGCATTTTACAGTTGCAAATATGATAGCACAACTCAGTTAGAGATGAATTATAGCTGTTCTGTTCAGCTTTTGCAGCTGTGTTTGTCATTTGATGACCTTTTGACCTATCCCTCTGTGCAGGCCAATCTGGACGAGCAGCAAACAGCATCTAACATGTTCGTCCCGAGCGATGATGATCTGCAGTCTGCCAGTCTGCCATTATCTGTAAGTCCTCTCGTTTCAAAATAACACTAAAGCATGTTTCATTTACATAAAGTGAAGCTGAATATTCAATCGGAAATAATGTTAATTTTATACATCAGAATTTAATTATGTACAATAAGCCAAGTTTCCACCATCTCAGTCAAATCACCTTTATTTATAAAGCGCTTTTTACAATACAGATTGTTTCAATATAGCAGGAAAATAATGCAACCAAGTTTGTTTCTAGAAGAAAATAGTATCACAGTCCAGCTTAAAAAAAGTAAAAAGTAGTTAATTTTATATATATATATATATATATATATATATATATATCTATATAGGACTGGGTACAGTTCGGTACTTATTAGGTACCGACTGAATTGGCTCGGTACTGACCGAGTATCGAAACATGTCTTGTTTTTCAGATACCAAATTTCGGTACCTAAGTGGTTAATCTCATCAACCTCAGTGAAACAATAAGCACGCAGCATGATAGGCTGTGGCAGAAAACACTAGTTTACGCGGCTGCTCAGAGTCTTTGACTGTGTGTGTGCGTGCATGTAAGCGTCCCAACCCAGATGAATAGAAAATATGTGGAAATGATCCAAAGTGTACCTGTGTGCCAGACTCGATACCAGAAGCACGCCATGCAATATTTTCGACAGGAGTAATTGCCGCGAAGACCAATAACACGGTAAATCTGATAAGCGCACACACACTTGTTGAGAGTACAAAGTCCATCTTCCACTGCAAGAACTGGAGCGCGTCACAGATGAACCGACACTCAGTATATGGGATACTTGCCTCATAAGACAAGAGAAATAGGTCTATAGCCGGTCAAAATAATTCTACTTTTAAACAAAACAATTAGAAATGAATAGTTTGATTACCTGATCCATATAACGTTAGGCGCGCGCATTCACTGCTGCAGGAATGACGAGTCAGCATCGCCATAATCATATTTGCTGCCAGCAGACTTATTAAACACTTGTTCATTAATAAACGATTAAAAATCCTTGCTGTTGTTTCCAGACACATCCATAATCATTTGGCTTCTGTTGTTAATGCTTTGCGGCAAGCTTCACGTGTGCTGAGCGCGAAGGCATATACCCCGCCTCCAGAAGCCTATATTTAATTCACATTTATTTGTATAGCATTTTTTACAATACATATCGTTTCAAAGCAGCTTTACAGAAAATGCATGTTTCTAAATTGCAATTTAGAGTGATCTGTTATCAGAGGTGACAGTGTAATGCATTTCAATTAATTTTCATTCAGTTTCATTGTTAAACAATGCATTAAGATAAGGCAGAAACAATGAGCTCATTGAAGTAAAAAAAAAACATGTTAAATGATTAGGTAACATAGAAAACTTTAGCATTGGTGCTTTTTATACATACTCAAAATATGAGTGTGAAAAAGTCTGAAAAATAAAATTAAAATGTAGGTAATATTATCCTACATTATTAATATATTATTATTATTAATATAATAGGGTATCGAAAAAGGTATCGTTTAGGAACTGGTATTCGAAGTCAAGGTATGGGACATTTTGTTACTATACTCAGCCCTAGTATATACATAGTGCCGTTCTCTAGAAAACAATGATGTCATCGTCCAGCTCAGTTGTCATATCATGATGTCAATGCAGGAAGACCAATAATATTATCTTCAAAATTATATAATTATAATTGTTGATTTTCACCAAAAAAAAAAATAAATTATACTAAAATCACTGATGAATCAGGTCACGTTGGGTTTAATTTAGTTTTCATCCTGTCATTGTCAAGGTGAGAATCCATATAAAGTTGACGCTAAAGAAATTACCCAGAGGGCCAAGCTGCTGCAACGCTACATTAAAGATGAGCAGAAAGAGCTGCAGGCGCTCTACGCCTTACAGGGTCTGATGGTACAAATGGAGCAGCCGCCAAGTAAGTGTGTTCCTATGTCAGTTAGTGGTGGAACGGATCACAAAGTTCACGAATTCTGGGTCATTTATCGCTTTTGGAGCCACGGATCGGATCCGTTTTTTGGATCCGTGAATCAACTGTCGATCCGTTCCACCCTAATGCCATAAAGCCGCCGTATATCCAACGCTTCTCCTGGTTTATCAGTTACACCAGCTTCTCTCTCTCTGCAGATCTGCTGCGGATGTTCTTCGACGTGTTGTACGACGAGGACGTCATAAAAGAGGAGGGATTTTACAGGTGGGAGACGAGCAAAGATCCCGCCGAGCAACAAGGAAAGGGTGTCGCCCTCAAATCCGTCACCGCCTCTCTTTACCTGGCTGCGTGAAGCCGAGGACGAATCAGACAACAGCTAGGTCTTTGACCACACCCACTACAGAGATGGATTGATGAAAAAAAACATACAAAATATATTTGAGGAAAAAAAAACATTTGGGAGATTTTCAATTTTTTTTTTTTTGTCTTCTCGTTTGCGCAAGAAAAATGCCGTTGAACTGAAAGGAAATAAAGCGATAAAGAAAAGTATTTAGAGGATGACAAGCCTTATCTGCTCGCTGCAGTTTTAGCCGTTAGAAATGCTACTTTCCCGTTTCTCGCTCCTGCTGCCATGGAGACGGACTTTGACATCACTTCATTGAATTCGTTTGTTTATGATGTCACTTCCTGGTGACAGAACGCTGCTCAGAGTTCTATTTTCCGTTTTGAATCCCTTTATATTTGTGATCTAGTTTGGCGTGGACCGGCTGATCGTGTGCGTGTTGCTGTGACTGGAGGAGGATTGGTTCGGGGTTTTTTTCCCTCCATTTGGGATTTTATTTTAGTTCTAGTGGAGTGATTTGAGCTCTTTTTTCTATGTTTTTTATGACAGAAAATCTAATTAAAAATGCAAATTGCATCACCTGTTTCAGAGCTTGCGGTTTTCAGTTGTTTCTTTGTAGCTCTGGGCGATGAAACATTAAACTTTGACCTTTTTGCTGCTGCCTGCTGTTGGCCATCGAGACGCTTCTGCCGGCCTGACCTGACGTACGGTTCCCTTACACACTTAATGGAGAAATCATTCAAACTTAAAAACAAAAAAATGATGATAATAATTTGAGGAAGGCAGAGACTCTTGGGTGTCGAAGGAGCTCGCGTGGATGTGCTCTTCGGCCTGTGGTGGACTTAACAAAATAAATCACTATTACGACTTGAAAATATATATAGAAATAAACTCTTTAAAGTGTAGAAAACGAAAAAAAAAAAAAAAAGAGAGAGTACGAAAACTACATGCCTTTCAGCTTCTTGGGAGTGACGATGCATTTCAGGAGCGCCTTGTAAATACACGTTTTCTTTTTGGTTTTGATGTTTTTTTTTTGTTTTGTTTTTCAAGAAAAATGCTAACTTTAATGCCATGTATTAATTTTTGGCTTTTGTTTTCATGTATTTAATTTTTTTTTTCTTTTGCGGTTTAACCACCCGGCTTGTACAATTATCCTCCTTTAGTTATTGATTATAGTTTAATGAAATTATGTAAATATTTCTTTTTTTTTTTTTTGCTTTTTTTTGCTTTAAGTATTTAATTGAGAGAAATTAATGCCTCTTTTCACATTTGAAACTGGAAAAGATAATAAAGAACATTGCAATGAAAAAAAGGACAAAAATGTGTTGATGTTCCTTTTCTTGAGGGTTATCGTATGTTCGTTTATCATGTGTTTGGAAAAAAATCTGCATTATTATATCAAAAATCTGAGATTATTTCATACAGATGAGTTTTGCTCGTGACTCATTCGTGTCTTTAATGCAAATAATCATCCATAATCAGTTTCTGCTGGAGAAAAGAGACGAAACAGAGCTTGTAATAAAACATGAATCAACATTAGCTTGGCTTTTTGGAGATGGAGAACTAAAGGATTTGAAATGTTGTGAAAGATATAGGGCTGTCAAATGATTAATCGCGATTAATCACATCCAAAATAAAAGTTTTTGTTTACATAATATATGTGGGTGGGTATATACATGTATTTTTTGTATATATATATATATATATATATATATATATATATATATATATATAAATACACACACATACATGTATATTTAAGAAAAAAAATATTATTTATATATAAAATTTATATTTTATATAATATAAATCTATATACAGTATATACATGAAAATATTTCTTAAATATATACAAGCATGTTGATGTATTTATATATATAAAATAATTATACACAGTGTACCCACATATATTATGTAAACAAAAACTTTTATTTTGGATGTGATTAATCGTGATTAATCATTTGACTGCCCTAAAAGATTATGATGTTTTTATGACTCCACAGGAAAGTGTTTTATTGAACAGATAAACTGTCACATAACAGAGCTAGAGTTTATTCTCAAGGAAGTAGCGTGTCTATTAACGGCTAACGCTAATGTATCGTCTTCAGCTAGTCTCATCTTAACTCTCTCAAGACTATAGTGAATGTTTTATATGCAATAGGACAATCATATTCATCTGCAAAATTACAAGCACAACCAAAATAATGTTCTTCTGCAAAATGCAGTTTTGTTTTTTTTAACCGCTAGACGGCCAAAAGTTTCAGCGTTAAGTTTAGTTTGTAGGTATAAAGTATGTTTATTAGCTGTTTAATTCATCAAATATGATATAAAACAGATTTATCTTAAATGATCCCATAATGGAATTTCTATCTTTGATCTTGTGAATATTTCGATTTGCTCTTTTACAAAACTGTGTTTGATATTTCTTGTTTTTGAAAGACTGGCTTTTACTCCAGACTGTGATTCATACTTTGATCGTTGTTTTTGTGTGTGTTATCTGCGTTATATAAGTGATCCTCTCATCTGTTGGTGTTTATCTCCATTCATGGCCGTTGATTCATAAATGCTCATAAATATCTTCATATCAGTCAATAATCATCAAACGGTGAAGGGTCTTGTGGATTATTCACGCACTTCACCTTTACAATCGCTCATGAATGTGTGTATCAGTCTCCATTCATGATCTGACTGGAGGAGATGGCGTTTGCGTCACAGGAGGGGTCAGAGGTCACGTTCTAAACTCAGTGCAGTGTGTGTAGGTTTCCTCTGATTGTCCAGCTGTGGTCTCGTCATGTTCGGTGTGTGTGTCCTCTGTCCTCTGCTGGCTCTGGCAGCCGTGACCTCTGGATCAGGTACAGCATCTTTGTTACATGTAATTATATTAATAACAGTAAATTATGCATAATTACATGCAACTAACCCATTCAACTAATCCTATTCTTTTAGTAAGTATATGTAGTTACTTAATATTACTCGGCACTTAAATATATAATTACACAGTAAAAAGTAACCCAAAAGATTTTTTTTTTTCAAGTTAATGCTGTTCTTTCAAACTTTGTATATCAAATTTATTCATATTCGTGATCATTTTGTAGTTTATTGGTCGTGTGTGTGTAACCTCTCATCTTTCAAAACAGGTTTGTGCTGTTTTTCTAATCACTGCCTTTGATTCACACACACGCTTTCCCACAAGGAACATTTGAGGAGAAGCAAATTTTTGTCCATTTGATCTCTCTGCTGTCTGGGGAAATGATCTTTACCTCTGCATGTGAACACAACACTGCCAACATGTGTGGAGACATGCATGTGTGTGTGTGTGTGTGTGTGTGTGTGTGTGTGTGTGTGTGAATTTGGTTTTGGTAAACTCGGGGGACAAAATGTCACAAAGATGGCAATATCTAAATTCCTTGTGTGGATATATTTTGGTCATAAACAAACATGTTCCTTCGGTAGACCAGGAGATGATGTCACTGGAGATCTTTTTCAAGTTATCCTGAAATTACCTCTATAATATGCAAAACTATATTTGTTTCACAGCCGTGCTACTTAATAATATGCTATTACAGTTTTTATTCATATTTTGGATCCAGTTTTCTTTCTTAAATTTTCATTTTGATTTATTACAGTAATTTTGTTGTGCTTTTTTCATTTTAACCTTTTTTTAAATGTAAATATATTTTAAACAATTGGTCGATTAATGTGTGTGTTTGCTTGAATGCATTAATTGGATAAAAGTGTGTGCTAAATGCATAAGCTTAACTAATATTTTATATTACCTTAATTTCTTAAACTTATTTCAGTTGGTTGCCAAATCAACATTTCATCAAGGGTTGTTTTTCATTTTATTTTACGTCCACCAAGAACTTCTTATCCTCCAATTCTTCAGAAAACCATCACTTCAATTGTTCCATCAATAATCTTCAGTATCCAACCGTTCAATTGCACAAAAGGTTCTTTAGATTATTAAATATTACACATGGACTCTAAAAATGCTGGGTTGTTTCAACCCAAATTTAGGTCAAATATGGACAAAACGAAATGATGGGTTAAAAATGCAATTAAAAAAAAATTAACAGTTGAATGTTGAAAGTTAACCCAACATTTGAGTTTGTCAATACTATCCCTCAAATTTGTGTTCAAACAACCCATCATTGTTTGAGTGTGGTAATTAAATAAAGGGTTCTATTAAGAATCTTGCTTTTAAAGTTCTTCAATGACAAACCCTTTGTGTTTCATTCATGGTATCTTTTGTAAGCGTATATAAGGTGCTTTAACCAAACCAAAACACTGATCTGAAGAACCTCAAGAACTACTTCTCCCAAACTTTCATCTCTCAAAATCCAAAATGTTTCAGTTTTTGAGCAAAACTGTGTAACTAATGTGTTTTTCTCTCAGTTGAAGAGGAGAACCCCGAGTTCTGGAGGAGTCAGGCTCAGAACACACTGCGTTCGGCTCTGGACAGGAAAATCAACACTAATGTGGCCAAAAACATTGTGCTGTTTCTGGGAGACGGTAAGCAGAGGCTTTATTAAAAACTCAAAGACACATACAAGTGATTAGACCTCATCATACTTCACCAATTTATCAATCACAGTACTTTACGACAAAGTTTTCTGAAATATTAACTATGCAAACAATGCTTTATTTAAATAAATTTGCATGCCTTTCCAGAACAGAAATATGATGATTGGATAAAGCCAAGTTCAATTTCTTTTTTAATTTAGTTGATATATTAAATGTAAAAGTTTTCACAAAGGGCATTTTGTGTATATGTTAGCATTCCATAAATTAGAAAAATAAAAGTTTCAATGCTCTAGGTTAGTTATATTTTAGTATTATTTGTGTATAATAATTTGTATTCAGATTTTTTTTTAATGTTTTTTAAAAAAAATTTTAAATATAAACCCTCTGTAAAAACATCAGAGAATAGAAAGGGATTTTTAGTTATTTTTCTTTTTTGTCAGTTTTAGTAAATTTTTCATTTATTTCCCATTAGTAGTTTTAGTCCTGATTGATTTCAGTTAGCAACATTTCTGATTTTTGTTTAGAATAAGTTTTTCATCTAAGATTAATTTTTTTAATGTATTTTTTTCATCTTTTTTCATATAACAAAACATGTTTTTTATAGTTTTAGTTAACAATTATTTTATATCATTTATATATAATATAATATTATTTATAAATATTATTTATATAGCCTACTATTATAATTTGTATTCATAGTTCTCAACAAGCAAAAGGGAAAACAAGCATTTTCACCACGTTTTTAAGGAATGAAATGTTAAATATTTATCAGGCGAATGCAATATGAACAAACCCCTCATTATAAACCTTTAGAATATATCTAGGAATAAATCTGTAAGTATTTGCGTGTATAACTGCTGCTGAAGTGGAGGAAAACCTTTTTAAAAATATGTATTGTGATTAAAATCAATAGATGCATATAGATAAAATGAATACTTAAGTGTATTTTTACATGTTATATAGAAGCAAAATAGATAAAAATTGTGTGATGGTGTGTGAGTGGCCTATGTGGATCTGATGGAGTGTGTGTTTTAAACAGGAATGGGTGTGACCACCATCACTGCGGCCCGTATCTTAAAGGGCCAGCTACAGAATCGCTCGGGAAGAGGAGACCGTCATGAACATGGACACCTTCCCGTATGTGGGTCTTTCTAAGGTAACACTTTTTAAAAACTATTATTATTAATTACAAAACCTTTGTATCAATCAAAGCGTTTAAAGACGGTACATGAACACTTTTCATAGCTTTTCCACTAGTACTAGATTTAATAGTTGAAAAGTAATTTTCTAATTATGTAAGGACTACTAAGAAAAGGGGCTTTTTGTTAGAAAACTTACACTTTGGAATGTGAAATTTGACTAATAAAATTTACAAATTAATTACAAAAGAGTCTTTATTCACACTGTTAGCATACTTGAAATATACAAAAATTGCATTTTCAAAAAGCAAAATAAAATTAATTGCTGAGGTAATACTGTCTTCAAACAAATGTTGTTTCAGTATTATTTATATACTATCATAGTTTTTATTTATGTTTTCATTTAATTTGTATATTTTCAGTTTAAGTTCTTAAGTAAGTTTAAGTTCTTTTTACAAGTATTTAGTTTGTAATTAGTGCTTTAATTTAAACTAATAAAAAAGATTTAGTTTACATTTTTCATCAAATGATTGTTTTATTTGATTCTAGGTATTCTTTTACAAACAATTTACTCATTTTAGTATTAGTTTTTATTCATATTTTGAATTATATAGTCATTTTATCTGCTTTTGTTAGTTTATTTCCAGTGAATAATTTTAGTGCTTTAACTTATTTCAGTTCAAGGCAGCATTTTGTTTACTTCATGTAATACTTCTATTTTCTGTTATATTTCAGCTTAATTTAAATAAAAAAGAAAATGTGTACTAGTTTGTTTTAGGTAATTATCATTTTAGTATTATTTATAAACCAATTAGAATTTGTTTTATATTTTGAATTAGCTGGAAATTGTCAAATAAATCAATGAAATTGTCATTATTTTTTTTTGATACTTTATTTTTATTAGCTTTCAGTTCAGTGCCATAGCTGCATTTTCATTTAGTTTAAGTTTATCTAACAGATATTTTGTAATATTTCATCATTTTTTCGATGTTTGGATTGTAACAATGTTTTTTTTATAGTTTTAGTTTCTGATATTAACTCTGTAGTGTGTGTTTGTAGGTTTACTCTGTGGATTTCCAGATTCCTGACAGTGCGGCGACGGCTACAGCGTATCTGTGTGGAGTGAAAACTAACCTAAACACACTCGGCTTGAGCGCAGCGGCTCGTAACGGTGTGTGTCGCTCGCAGAAGGGTAACGAGGCTTACGTCTATCCTCAAATGGGCTAAAGACGCAGGTACAGCAACACACTCTTACACTCTTACAATAGCAGACTGTCACGCAAACACACAGGTTTCTGTGTCCCTCAAAGATTACACCACCAGCATTCACACTGAGTTTATCGGAGTGTGTTTCAGCGGTCAGCTTATCTTGTCTCCTTCCTAATATTATCTTCAGGTTTTATTAAGGCCATAAACACAGTGTGTGTTTGTGTATTATTTCCCAAACTAGTGTTTGTGAGTTGATGTAAAACTAACAATTGAATCACAAAAATGTACAAAACCCAGAAATGAATACAGCAGCATTTGAGTCCGTCTCTTATTTGATAAAGTTTGCATCATAATATGTTATTTTCCTGTTTATCACAGGAAGCTGCTTTCAAACTATGTCTATTGTATAAAGCGCAATAAAAAGCAAAGATTACTTAATCTTATCATACATTATCATAACATTATTATCAGCAGAGCGAGTGTTTCTGTTGTTCATAGTGTGTGTTCTATAGTAGAAGTGTGTATTTCTATCTGAAAATACTTCAATTTTCAAGCTCATCAATCATCCATTAAATCTACTCTGATAAATTAATTCATTTATCTTCTTTCTCATTTCATTCATGATCACACTGAATAATTCCAGATATTAAAAATAAATGTCATTCATCGTTGGCTGGTTTTCGTGAAAGGACGTTGTGTTACACAATGCTCTGATAATCTACATATCAGATCATTAGTGGCGTTTGCAACAAAGAAATCGCTGTGATCATGCCACTCTAATCTTAGACTAATAATTTAGACAATATTTAATATTTCATTTTAATTGAATCTAGTGCTTTGGGTATAAGAACAATAAAATGTATTATTATTTTTAGACTAATTTTTAGTCTGTTATAACTCAGGCAGAACCGGATGAATGTGTGACGAATAAAGTGTATCGTTTAATTAATTAATAGGAACCTTGAAATTGCACGAAAATTTCACAAAATAAGAAAAAAAGAAATATATATATAATTTAAAAAAATGAAAAAAAAAATATATTAATATTCGCACATTAAGAGTAATCTCTGTTGTAAAAATAAAACTCTAATTTCCTCTTTAACTCTAACACAATTTTCATGATTTATTTATGCATGCCATTTTTTATGAATTTTTTTCACATATTAGCAATTCTTTACAGTGTTTACACCCAAATGCTGCTGTAAATGAACACAACTAATGATGTGCGTCAAACGATTAGATTTTTTACATTTCTAGCAGGATTTTAACTCTAATAAATAAGAATTTATTAATGTTAAAAATTCTGATAAAAATTAAAATTGTTAACAGCATAATGGCCTGTTCACACTACGGACCATAACTATAATGATAACAGTTATAAATATAAATCAATGAGTCCATACCACAAATACAACAATAACGCCAAAATATCATTGTAATAACTTTCAGAACTGATTTTTTCAGACTATATATTAACAGCCAATCAGAATCCATCCTGCTTTAAAGAGCATGAGAATTTAAAGTGGAGAGCGTGCTTATAATGCACATTATATCTTCTATATAATGTAAGGAGTATACACTACTCCTTATATAGGAGTTAATAATATAAGTTATATAATTAGGAGCTGAACTATAAATATGCAGTGATTGTATCCATAAGTGTTTTATTATTATTATTCCTCCTTGAGTCGTTTGAGTGAAAATCCTCAAATTTGGCACAAAGATAGAGGACCGTCTGATCATTACACTCAGAGGTTTCAGAGTCTCTGACTCGCATTGCTCTAGTCTAGCGCCACCAACTGTCCAAAGTTACACTTATATTTAAGTGAACCTTTTGAACCGTAAAGGCTAGAAACAAAATCATTTTCCCAAGGAATGGCAATTCAGAAGGTAATATAATATTTACGTCATGGCAAAATGTTATTCAAATCTTTTTGATAAACAATAACACCGAAACGAGTTGATCAGAATGAACGCGAGGCTATATCTCCACAAAGCTTTAGTGTAATGTGACGACATTGGTACATGTCATCACAAGCGTGATCTGAGGATGTTTGCAGTGTTTCAGCACAGCGCCACCTACTGGTCCAGAGGATATGAAACTTTCCGTGTATTTTTCGTGATTTTTGCTTATAACTGCTAAACAGTTTGCCTAAAAATCCTAAAACTGGTCTCTTTTGCTTCAGTCCTACAGAGTCGAATGATACCCAATCTGACTGTGTTGGCCAAAATTTATGATGAAATTTCCCAAAATGCTGATTAATTTTGCCTATTGTAATGAAACGTAATAGATTGTTTAAGTCATGAAGAGAACAGTGATGTAAATTTTGGCATATTTTCTTTGAAAACCTACTTTTTCAAACACCTCCTAGACCGTTTGTCCGACTTTCACCAAAATTGGCACAGATCGTCTTCAGATCATCCTGGCAAAAAGTTATTAAACTTTATTTGACTGACCGAACCGTTTTTGAATAACCTTCAACAAACAGGCAAACTGAGTCTAAGGCAGTTCTAACTCTGCAAGGCTTTGGCATATTGACACTTTGTATGAATCATTGCATCATTGTGACCTCACACTGACCACACAAAAGCAATTTCATAACAGCGGCACCAAAAAATAGCAATTCAGTCATATTGGTGGTGATTGTATTCGTTCTCTCAGCCATTTTGCCTAAAAAAATCTAACAAATGTCTTGAATTTCTCATTGTTGCAGTTAAGCTGAAGCTCCAAGCCATGTTTTGTATAACTCATCATGTGTTTTTGTGTGTTTGGCCCATTAATTGCTGCTTGCAGCTATATTTATCAATATAGTTATCGTCCTTGGTGTGAACGGGCCTTAAATCTGACCTGAGCGGTGTGTGTGTGTGTGTTAAGGGAAGTCTGTGGGTATAGTGACGACCACCCGTGTTCAGCACGCCACTCCTGCCGCCTCATACGCTCACAGCGCCAGCAGAACCTGGTACAGCGACGTCGACCTGCCGCCTGCTGCCGTCACTGAAGGATGTTTGGACATCGCCTCACAGATGCTCAAAAACACTGATATAGACGTGAGTGTGTATGTGTGTGTGCGGGAGAGGAGGGGCGTTCATGAAATGTCATTATTGCTGTTTTTAATCAGATCACATGTAAACAGAGCCTGTGTCAAAAACTCCAGAGCAAAACTGATGATTGTGTTCAGAAAGATATTCATCTATTCATCCATATCCATCCATCCATATCCATTCATCTATATTCATCTATCCATTTCCATTCATCTATCCATCCATATCCATTCATCTATCCATCCTTAATCATCCCTCCATATTCATTCATCTATCCATCCATGTTCATCAATCCATATCCATACATCTATTCATCCAAATCCATCCATCCTTATCCCTTTCATCCATATTCATCTATCCATATCCATTTCATCTACCCATCCATATCCATTCATCTACCCATCCATATTCATTCATCTATCATCCTTATTCATCCATCCTTATTCATTCATCCATCCATATTCATTTCATCTATTATCCCTATTCATCCATCCATATTCATTCATCTATCCATCAATGTTCATCAATCAATATCCATACATCTATTCATCCAAATCCATCCATCCTTATCCATTCATCTATATTCATCTATCCATATCCATTCATCTACTCATCCTTATTCATTCATCTATCATCCCTATTCATCCATCCATATTCATTCATCCATCAATATTCATCTATCCATATCCATTCATCTATATTCATCTATCCATTTCCATTCATCTATCCATCCATATTTATTCATCTATCCATCCTTAATCTTCCCTCCATATTCATTCATCTATCCATCATGTTCATCAATCAATATCCATTCATCTATTCATCCAAATCCATCCATCCTTATCCTTTCATCTATATTTATCTATCCATATCCATTCATCTACCCATCCATATTCATTCATCTATCATCCCTATTCATCCATCCATATTCATTCATCTATTCATATTACATCTATCCATATCCAATTCATCTATCCATCCATATCCATCCATGACATATCCAATTTATCTATACATCCATATATTCATCCATCCATATTCATTCATCTATCCATCCATATCATCCATATTCATCCATCCATCCATATTCATCCATCCATCCATCATCCATACATCTGTCCATCCATATTTATATCATCCATCTATATTCATTCATCATCCATCCATCCATATTTATCCATGCCTATTCGTCCATCCATATTCATATCCATTCATCTATACATCCATATCCATCCATATCCATCCATCCATATTCATCTATCTTTCTGTCCATATTCATCCATCCATATTCGTTGTAATTGATCAGATCACATGAAATCGGAGCCTGTATCGTAACCTCCAGAGTAAAGCGATGACTGTGTGTGCAGGTGATCATTCGGAGGAGGTCGGAAGTACATGACGCCTAAAGGGTTTCCCGACCCCGGAGTATCCGAAGACCTGAGCTCACAGGGACAGAGAAAAGACAACAGAAGCCTCATCGATGAGTGGCTGAGCATGAAGGATGGAAAGGTAAAGAGAGAGAGAGAGGAGCGTTCACAACACATTTACTTCATTTTGTGAAATATCTCCAGGAGAAACATGACATTTAGCACGTGACAAACACAGAAGGGAGGACTTGATTGGATGGATTTTAGAAGTGCAATGCCCTAATGGGGGAATAAGTTCCGCCTCCTAAATAAAGAGCCAATTGCCAATTGTTAGTCATCACATGATCTAAAACGTGCTTTTGACTGCAGATGTGCTGGTCCAGCCTGAAAAGGACAGTTTTTGGCATGATTTGACGACTTAGAAACTATTTTTATGAGCCGTTATTGTCCGACTTGGTAAACAGCTTTGGAGAATGTGATGTTTCCCCATTCAGAGAGAGGGCGTCACTCGCATGCCTGAAATAGCTGTGCCAGAGCCGTTTCAAAGATGGCCGCTGACTGAAATGACTTGCTTTAATGGGGTTTTGCCTTGGCGTGTTTGTGCAGGTTGCGAGATACGTGTGGAATAAAAGAGACTTTGATGCCGTGGATCCTGAAAGCACGGATTATCTGATGGGTATCAGTCCGCAGACACATGAGTTTCATGAGTTTCTGAATTTAAGGAACTGAGATTATTTAGTATTATTTACATTATATGCTATAATAGATACTAATATTTTGAATTATTCTAGCTTTTTTGATTTCCGCTTTAATTCAGTTAAATTAACCCTAACTGTAAAGTGTTTTAATAGTTTTAGTTTTAAAAAATAGTAATATTCCTGATTCTTGTTGCCATGAGTTTCAAGGATTTAAGATCCATCAAAGATGTGAATGAGAAACAGTAAATGTCCCTCTCTGTCTCTGTAGCCCTCTTTGAGCCGGGTGATCTGAGGTTTGATGTGGAGAGAGACCCCAGCATGGATCCCTCCATCTCAGAGACCACAGAGAAAGCCATTCAGATCCTGAAGAAAAATCCCAAAGGATTCTTCCTGCTGGTAGAAGGTAATCAACTGACGAACAACCAATCCATCAAACGAGAACCAATCAATGAAACCAAAACAAATCTGTATTCATCCATCCGAACCATATTCATATATCCATCCATCCATATTCATGCATTCATCCATCCATATTTATCCATCCATCCTTCCACATCCATCCATACATATTCATCCATCCAACCATATTCATACATCCATATTTATCCATCATCTTTCCATATCCACCCATTCATATTCATCCATCCATCCATCCATCCACCCATCCATATTTATCCATCCATCCTTCCACATCCATCCATCCATTTTCATCCATCCAACCATATTCATACATCCATATTTATCCATCCATCCTTCCACATCCATCCATGCATATTCGTTCATCCATCCACCCTCAATCCATATCCACCCATTCATATTCATCCATCCATCCTTCCTTCCACGTCCATCCATGCAAATTCATCCATCTATCCATATTCATCCATCCATCCTTCTACGTCCATTCATCCATCAATCCATGTCCATCCATTCATATTTATCCATCCACCCATCCATATTTATCCATCCATCCTTCTACATCCATCCATGCATATTCATCCATCCAACCATATTCATACATCCATCTATCCATATTCATACATCCATATTTATCCATCTATCCTTCCACATCCATCCATGCATATTCATCCACCCTCAATCCATATCCATCCATTCATATTCATCCATCCATCCACCCATCCATATTTATCGATCCATCCTTCCACGTCCATCCATGCATATACATCCATCTATCCATATTCATCCATCCATCCACCCATCCATATTTATCCATCCATCCTTCCACATCCATCCATGCATATTCATCCACCCTCAATCCATATCCATCCATTCATATTCATCCATCCATCCACCCATCCTTTTTTATCGATCCATCCTTCCACATCCATCCATGCATATACATCCATCTATCCATATTCATCCATCAATCCAGATCCATCCACCATCCATATTTATCCATCCATCCTTCCACATCCATCCATGCACCCATATTCATTCATCCATCCTTATCCATCCATCCAAGTAAAATAATCTCAACGGATTTTGATCAAATCTTATAAATGGGGTGTTTAAAAGAAAAACACATCTGGGCCCAGTTGTAATACCTGTAATTTGGCATTGATGAATGAGGTTTGGTCTTCGTGTGGTTCCACAGGTGGCCGTATTGATCAGGGACACCACGACAGTCCGCGCCTCCATGGCTCTGCATGAGGCGGTGGCTCTCGATGAGGCTGTAGCTCGCGGACTGGAGCTGACCAATGAGGAGGAGACTTTAACAGTCGTCACGGCTGACCACTCCCACGCGTTCACCTTCAACGGATACCCGTTCAGAGGGAACAGCATTCTGGGTATGTTTCTGTTCGTGTGCGCATCTGAGGCCTTGTCCGCATTAATACGGTTTTCGTTTGAAAACGCATCTTTTCCTTCTCCGTTTTCTCCCTGTCCACACTGAGACGGCGTTTTTATTAATGAAAACTAGCCTTTTTGAAAAAGCTCTTAAAAATGGATACATTTGAAGCTTGTGTTGTCGTGTGGTCTGTCAAAACGGAAGGTATTTAAAAACGTTTAGACATGTGACGTGTATGTGCTGTTTACTTTCACACAGTTGCTAAAATATGTTACTTCACACACTCTTCATATCACAGTCCTGCAAATATGACAGAATTCACTCTCAATTTCACGCGAATGGATGCAAAGTGTTCAAGCGTATAACTAAACGCGAAAGCCGCGAATTCGACGCGCTATTCGTGTCTGGTGTGAACGCACAGTAATGGTTCCAGTTATCCTCACTTGTCAATCATCTGTTGTTTCTCAGGTAAATCCCCAATCTTTGCCTCAGACTTTTTACCCTACACGACTCTAATGTACGGAAACGGACCCGGACACAAAATTGTCGACAACAAGCGCCCAGACATCCGCGGTGTCGACACCGGTAAGAAAATCCACACAAACTAGTATTTAATACTTCTGCATGAGATTTTTTTTAACTCGATTCGCTAACTCTGAATTGTAATGTTGACTCGCATAATGTGGCTTTGAAATGATGTGTATTGGAAAAAAAAAACACTATACAAATGAATTCTGGTTCTCTCTCTTAGCCGATAAGGATTACGTTCAGCAGTCGGCCGTCCCGCTGGACTCTGAGACCCACGGCGGGGAAGATGTGGCGTTGTTGGCCCGCGGCCCCATGGCTCATCTCTTCCAGGGCGTTTATGAGCAGAACTACATCGCTCACGCCATGGCTTACGCGGCCTGCGTCGGGGCCAATCAGCAACACTGCGCTGTGACCGCTGAGCCTGGTGGGATCTCTACACATCCACCGATCCGGGAAGCTCCGCCCCGACACGCCCCTCTGCGCCATGACTACGGTGATCCTGAGTGTGTTAATGAGTGTGTTACTGCACTGAGAGAGACACGGCAGCAGATACTCACCAAACAATCGTAATTAGAGAATGTGAAATAAACCCGAAAGGCAAAACACGAACACAGAAAAACTATTTTTTCTTATGCACTGGTGAGTTTTGAGCTTTGTTTTGCTTCCAAACCTTGTTAGACTAGTGGAAATAAAACATTCAAAACACTCTTTTAAAGACCCACTTTGTTTGACGCGTTAACCAAGCTAAAGCGGGATATAGTAAATGGCCCCTCCCCCTTTTCAAACAACCAATAGCGTTTAGTTTACCTCACACACTTGACTGCTTCATAGAATCGAATCCGAGCGCTGATGATAAGATGGACTCAACAGTAGAGCTGTGAGTAGAGAGTTTTGTCATTGTTTTGGAGCTAACATATTCAAACTAAAAGCTAACCAAAAAAAACGTATATTTTGATGTTAAGTGTTAATTTTATTAGCTACACTTGCTTACAATTATCTGCTTGCGTCTGTAATGCTTTTTTCACTTAGAAGAAAAGATCAGGAGTTGCTGATTTTAAATTTAATAAATAAAACATTGTATTTAATCATTAAAAGTAAAAAATGCATCCTAGCTAGCAGGGAAAGTTCTTTGAACATTCTGGCAAAGTTACGAAGAAAAAGTTATTCCAGTAAAGTTTATATTATTCTTTCAAAGTTATTCGGTCTTATCATAATGCTCTGAAAACATTAGAACTAAAACGTCATTAATTTTGGACATACTTTTTTTTTAAATGTTCAATTTTTCAGAATGCATTCAGAGGTAACATTCACGTCATGTTTGCAAAATTCTAAAATGGAATGTTGCCTTAACGTCCACATAACCGAGGGAAAAGTTAACATGAAAACCGGACATTTTGAATGTTCAAAAAATTAGGCTGTTCTTAGAAACACGTTTTTGTTAGCTGGGTATGTATTTTTCAAAGTTATGTATTCCTGAAATAGAGTGATATGGGACTTGATAGATCATTTATATATTAGTATTATTTCTCCACATCTAAGTTTGTTGGCTATGCACTGATGAATCATTAAATGAATAATCAGAGAACACATTGATTTATGTTGAATTCGGAACTTTAAAGTGAATCTCTGTGTTATTTATGAAAACATTTGATGAATGAATACTGACGTCATCTCAGGTAGAGTCTCTCTGATTGGTGTGGATAATTAAGATTTGATGTAATTATCACACACGCTTATAAAATAATAAATCACAGACTGGTTATTTTTAGCGGACCGTGAGTCATTAATGTAACAGTCAGAACATCTGCTGTACTTCTCATCAAACCTGGGACTGAGTGTGTCTGTCTTGGTTAAGAGTGTTACGGTGCGTTTGCACGCATTTGTTACAGAGAAACAACAGCAGATGTAGCGCTGCATTACAGAAACACACACACACACACACACACACACAAACACACACACACACACACATCCTCATGGTTTTCCTGAAGCAGAAACACTCTCTATTTTCCCAGCTAACAAATATGTTCTAAACATTTGCAACGTTTATAAAACGTTAAAATGTTTTATTGTGATTCAAAACGTTGTTTAAAACGTTCGTACAAATAACATCACACGAACATTCCAAAACACGTGGTTCTCCGAAGTTCCGAACGTTTGCTCTCTCAACGTCATCAAACAATAATGTTATGAGAACGTTCCATAAAAGTTATTTTAAAGGACGTTTTGCCTCAACATTTACTTAACGTTTCTGTGTTAACTAGTGAACTGCCTAAATAGACAGCAGCCTACATCGCATAGCCTAGGCCTACTCTCCTGCTGTTCTTAAGGTAGGCGGTATTTATGCAGATAGCAATAAATAATAAATATAAATGCATAAGTAAGAGTGTTATATAATGTAGGCTATGGTGCATTTATGATGCAGATGGTTAGGGCAAATAATTAACTACAGTAGACCTCTCTGAAGATGCTCAGCGTGTGATGGAGGTAGAACAAATAACACACAGCACTGATTTCTAATGTCACATTTGAAAACATTTTGGCTACTTATGTGTAACTCGTTAATCGTTACAGTTACGTTACTATACAGCACGTGTTTGCGAACTTGCATAATAGCCGATAGCCTAATTCTGACATCACCTTCTGTTCTTTGTAGTGAATCTTATGAACCTGATGTACTCAGTGAAATTGTTACTATTTTTACACAATATTTGTGTGTGCTGTTTTTTTTTTTTTTTTTTTTTGCTTATTGGTTTAGTGTTTAAAATAGGTGTAATTTCCATGATGCTTATTAGACAGCTTTGCTAACTCTATTTCCCTCTGTGGCATTGAGCTGCATGCAGAGACCTACAGGAGGCGCTGTAACACAGCACACTGTTGCACTGCAGAGAGAGAGAGAGAGAGAGAGAGAGAGAGAGAGAGAGAGAGAGAAGCAGAAAGCATCAAAAAGAATAAAGCGTGTAATCATTGAAACGGTGCTGGTCTACAGAGGGAACATGTTGCGGCAGATTTTCTCTGCTGTCGGCTATTTGTACTACTTTATATACAGTACATGGCTCACGTGACCCGTCAGATGCTGATTTACATCTTCAGAAAAGCTCGTTTAAAGGAAATACGTAAATTTAGCTAATGCATTTAGCCTACTAATGTTGACCCTATTGTAAAGTGTTCCCATTTCTTCTGATTTTGGGGTGTCGTGGTGTTTTGTTTGTCCAGTCTTTGAGCTTTTCTGGCTAATACCTGAAAGCGTTGACTGAGGTGATCTGATACGACACAGAGGACTCAAATCTGAGTGTCCACTAAACGTGAAAGTTCATTCTGTTACCGTCCTCTCGGACACACGAGTGAGTGTGTGTGTGTGTGTGTGTGTGTGTGTGCGTGTGTGTGTGCGTGTGTGTGTGTGTGTGTGTGTGTGTGTGTGTGTGTGTGTGTGTGTGTGTGTGTGTGTGTGTGTGTGTGCGTGCGTGCGTGCGTGCGTGCGTGCGTGTGTGCGTGCGTGTGTGTGTGTGTGTGTGTGTGTGTGTGTGTGTGTGTGTGTGTGTGTGTGTGTGTGTGTGTGTGTGTGTGTGTGTAACTGAGAAACTTTCCCTCTGTCACTGGCCTGGTCTTCAGCTCTCAGATTTCTAGATTGGTTTCTTCTCCGTGTCGGACTTGCAGCCAAACTTCACCTGATGCACGTCACTATGACGTCAGACACTTACTCGTATTAAAAATATAATTTAGGTAATAACCCTGGCAATAACTGCTGGAAAACGAAGTTAAAATGTCTTCTGTTTACATGGTTTGTTGCTTGTCTAAATTGGCCATTTAAAGTCATATCAGGCCTGACCTGATTTACAATAAAAATAAATAAATAAAAACATTTAATCAGGATGCAAACCAGCGCAAAAAATCAGAAAACATCTTGTTTTTTTCAATGTTCCAGCATCATCTACATAAAAGTAAAGTGTGTGTGCTCGTGTACGCCTGCAGAAACACCGAGATGAGGCTCAATCCACTCAGGACACACACATCAGTATCAAAAGAAGAGATGAATACACACTGTAAACAAGCCGTGCATCAGTGATCACTCCAGAGACCAGTCTTCGAGATGAAGATGATGCTTAATAAGAGAACTATTACACTCTCCTTCTGTGTGTGTGTGTGTGTGTGTGTGTGTGTGTGTGTGTGTGTGTGTGCGCGCGCGCGCGTGCGTGCGTATGTATGAGGGAGAGACAGAGAGAGAGAAAGTGTGTGTGTGTTTGTGAGAGGGAGAGAGAGAGAGGTGTGGGTGAGAGAGAAAGTGTGTTTGTGTGTGTGTGTGATGGATTGAGGTTAAACTTGCTGACTTAAGAGCAAAATGTGACTCACACAGATTTATACAGTGTAAATATATGAATAGAGACTTTTGCTGATTTTTTGTTTTGCGTTTATAAGACAATTAGCCTACAATGAGGAAAAAAATGACGGACTAATCGAACTCTGAGAAAAATAAACACTGTTTGATTTTATTTAGTTATTTCATTTATTAAATAATCACATAAATATTTAATCCATTATGTATCATTTACTTTTTTTAATTTACGTCCCTTGAATGAGGTTTTGGTTGGTCAGATTAAAGAAAAACAGTATTTATTTTATCTATCTATGCATGCATGTCTTGAAGGATGTTTTACTTTAATTTATTTTAATTGACATTTAATTTCTGGTGACATTTTCAGTTAAAAAAGTAGTTTTTTACATTTCGCAATTGTGTTTTTTCGTTTTTTTTTTTACAGTTATGAAGAAATTTTTGTGCGCAAACAATATTTAAGTACTCACACACACTTGTTTAGTTCTGAAGCAGCTTTGCTCACTGTCCATGTAAAGCGTTGTGGGCGGGGTCAGAACTGGATCTGTCCAATCAGAGCTCGTTGCGCACCCGGTGGCTCGTTTATAAAGCTCGTTCCCGCATGTGCTTTTCATCCTTTCATGACCACTCGAGCGCGGGTGAGAGAAGCTGTTCGTTCGGTGTGTGTGTCTGAGCCTGTGTTTGTGTATATGAACGGAACCGAGCCGTGGTAGACCCAAATGCGTGAGAGCTCGAGGAGAGAAACACTGTCCATCCACCCCGCGTCATCTAGAGGTGAGATTCACTACACAACCCTACAGTGTATATAAACACACACACATAAAACATGTCAGTGTAATGTCACATGTCTTAAAAAGAGGTGATATTAATAAGCAAAACGGCTGTTACGTGTCTGTCAAGGGCAATTGGTCTGTTGTGATAGAACCGCAATAACTATTCTGTACACGTGCGTGTTTGTGTGTGTGTGTTATGACAGTTTAGTGTGTTTTCAGAGGAACACGCATCTCTGTGTTTGAAGAACTGCAGTTTTCTTCCTCTGCATTATCAGAACATGTTGCATTCATCAGTTTAGCGAGTCCTTGTCAGAAGAACAACAGTTCTGCATCTGAGAGAAACACAGGTTCAGTGTGTGTCTAGAAGAACAGCTTGTTTCTGTATGAGGCAGCAGTGTTTTGTGTCAGTAATGTGAAAGTCTGTTTGCATTTGTGAGAAATTCTATTTTAGCCCGAATGTGTGTGAAGAACAGCAGTTTTGTTTGAGTGCTGTATATGTGTTCCAAACATTCATTATCTGTGTTTGAAAATCTGCAGTTTAGTCTCTATATGTAAAAAATAATCTTTAATCTTTGCATTGTGAGACATGCTGCTTTTGTTCATGTTCTGGAGAACAGCTTTAGTCTATAACGTGTGCTGAACAGGGTTTTAGTGTTTGTGTTGAAGGAAATGTAGCATAATGTATGCTTAAAAATAACGTTTTTTTAACCTTTCAAATCCACGGAAAATTTCAATTCCACAAAACGTAGTATTTTTAGAATGTTGTTCAAACTTGGGGAAAGAACGGTTCTCTTGAGACCTGGAAGGTTCCAAAAATGGTTCTATTGCATTGCAGCAAAAAATAACATAAATATGTATGCATGTTCATTTTTTTTGTGTAATAGTGTGTATGTGTGGATAACAACAGTTCAGTCTTTGCATTTGTGAGGAACGCTGGTTTAGTGGCCGTGCGTGCGCGCGCGCGCGTGTGTGTTTGGCTTTCCTTCATCCTCCAGAAGAAGCGCAGGAGTTCAGAAACTAGTGCAGACGGGATGTTTGTGAGAGAGAGATGGAGAGAAGGAAGGAAGGCTAAACGCGAGCGCTTCTCAGCTAATGCGTCTTAAACCGTTTGATGTTGTGTGTGTCGTCTCGTTATAACGGAGCATGGGCTGTGTCGCGTCCAGAACGCCAGTGGGTGAGAATCTGTTTTCCTCTGAGCATGAAAAGCGGACGTGTGAAACCTGAGCTCGACTGCATCTCTCACACTCTTCTGATGGAGAGCAGAGATGTGCACACACTGCAGGCTTTTCTCTTGTCCTCGATAGTGCTTGCGAGTGCATGTGTGAGGCGATCGCAAAGATCACGGAGGGTGTGTGCATGAATCTGCATTACACCTGCATCAGTGCTCGTTCATCACATGCTGGATCCTCGACTCGGGTTACATGACTTCATTGTGCGCCAGGAGTGAGGGAGGCAGTCATGATGCATGTACAGTATGCAGTGAACCAGCAGCGTTTGGCGCTTGTTTACAGCATGTCGACGACAATATTAGTGTCAGTATGAGTGTGTGTTTCTTCAACTACAGCACTTTTATGTCCTGGAGGCTGATTTATATTCTAACTAAGGGTCACACTTTATTTTAAGGGGACGTAGTTATTGTAGGCTACTTACTTTAATACTGAGTACTTTAGGGTTACGGTTTGGTTTAGTGTTAGTTACGTATGCATAAATTACCGTCATTACTATAGCTAGCCTACATGTAGTGTAACTACGTCATTGTAAAACAAAGTGGGGGTACACTTTATTTTAAAGTGTCGTCGTTACCGTTATTGTTACTGAGTAATATTAGGCTAATTAACTACATGTACTATAGGGTTAGTGTAGGATTGGGATTGGTTGAGGGTTATTATACATAATTTACTGTAATTACTATTGTAAGTAGGCCACATGTAACTAACAATTAAGGACACTGTAAAATAAAGTGTTCCCAAACTAACAGAATTTTTAAGGTCACATTTTAGGTGAATTGGAAACAGTCAGAATTGGATAGAATTACGTTAACATCAGCGTCAAGCACTAGTTGCATGTATTATTTCACCAAATTTGGACACTTTTGACCACATTTGAGGAAATAATAGGCTAGCTTGACGCTGATGTTGATTTAATTCTGTCCAATCCGTTTATTTAGGCTATTATAGGCCTACTTTTCTGGTAACACTTCACAATAAGGTTCATTAGTTACTACATTAGTTAACATTAACAAAGAATGAACAACACTTCTTCAGCATTTGTTAATCTTTGGTAATATTAATTTCAACATTTACTAATACTTTATTAAAATCTTGTTAACATTAGTTAATGCACTGTGAACTAACATAAACAAACAGCTAGATTTGTATTAACTAACGTTAACAAAGAATAGCAAATACAGTAACAAATGTTTAGTTCATGTTAGTTAATGCATGAACTAATGTTTAATAAATGAACCTTATTGTAAAGTGTTACCACTTTTCTATTATTTTATATATAGATTTTTAATGCATTCAGTTTTCAAACATATATATATATATATATATATAATATATATTAATCTTCTGGTGCTATATGAGTTAATAAACAATTTCTATTTTTTTTATTCAAAAAATATTTGAAATGTCATTGCAATTAAATTGCAGGATGTACTGAATTTGAAACGTGTATTTAAAAAAAAATGTGCACAGGGTCAAAAGTTTCCATATTTGAAGAAATAATACATGCAACTAGTGCTTGACTCTAATGTTAATTTAATTGTGTCCATCATTAATCTCCAGGTCTTTCCCCGCGATCCAAAAAACGAGTACGGAAAAACTAAATCCAACGCCTTTCCACTCCGAGAGTCTCCAACAAACGACATCAGATTTATTTTCACCACGCAAATCGTTTCTTAATCTCGTGCTGTAATTATTAATGACGTATCAGGATACCGGGGCCATACACACCCTGCACGCGCCATTACTCCTGTAGCGTAGATTGTCCCGTTAATTGCTGATAAACGTGCCGTTGTGGCATCCTCGCTGAAACAGAGAGATACTGTTCCTTTATCTGTGAAAAGTTATACTACACTTACAATAAATGTTCTTCATTGGCATTTGTGGCTCTGTGAAGAACATTTAACATCCACAAAAGGTTCTTCTATATAATAGAAAACGTTATTTAGATTATTGTTCAGACTAATTTTGTTTTATTTTCAAGTGATAAAAACACAGAAGAACTAATTTACAACACAAACGTTTGCACATGAATTTGATCTTATAGTTAATGCGACCTGTGCACAAGGTTAATTTGCATAAAACACGCTCGGATACATGTTCATAACCTTTACTTTCATCACTAAGACTCTCATTTTTAAAACAATGTTTGAAATGTCATTGCAATTAAATGCTACACACAATTTAATGTGACATTTAGACAAGTCAATCATATTGCTAGCATGTTTTAACTCGTTATTAGCACGAATCACCATGTTGCTAGCATGAATTAGCACATTGTTAGCCTGATTAGCATGGTTAAAGCAAGTTAACCTGTTGCTAGCATGAAGTGGTATGTTACTAGCATGTTTTAATACATTGCGAGCATGAATTTGCACTTTGTTAGAAAGTCAACACATTGCTATAATGAAATAGTTTGTTGCTGGTGTAAATTATGATTTAGCATGTTGTTAGCAAGTTTTAACACATTGTTATCATGAATTAGCGTGTTTTAGCACTGTTAACATGGATTAGCATGTTGCAGCACATTGATAGCATGCCCTAAGCTACTTTATAGGCTTTGCTAGTGATTAGATAATTGGTGGATGAAAATTAAATACTCTATTAGAGTTGTTGTATAAAGGTTTTGTACTCTATGATGGGATTTTTCGTAGGTTTGATTGGAGTCTGAAGGTCTGACCTGAGATTGTTGGTTGTAGCTTTTAAAAGCTCTTGGAGGAGATACTGACTCTTTTTTAGTCAAAGAAAAGTGATGTCAGTATGTTGGTTTGGTCAAGTTTGATGCAAATCCAAATAGTGCTGTAAAGCAGCTCTAAATAAGATAATAGTGTTGAGTCAGTCAATAAATTAATCAATTATAAAACCAATTCAACTCAGATTGCAATGCATGAATTGCAGGAATAATGACCTCCAAAAGAGTGTGTACAAGTATCAGTGGAGTCAGATTGCATCAGCTTTGACCTGAGAAACAGCCACACATTATAAGTTTTGCTGTCACCCTGGAAAGAACAGGACGCGGGATTCGTCTCGGTACGGTTATCAGGACAAGGACGGCGTGTACGCTCACGAAAGCGCTTCACTGTGAAACGTGTACATCGAGACTGAGTGAGGTCATCTCTCCGGCCCCAGATGGCCAGGGCCGCCGGTGGCCTGAAGTCTTTCCGTGTTCGCGCGGGGCGAACGACCAGATGGATGTGATACGGTGTGCTAGAGAGGGTCGTGTGTTAGAGGACCAGGGATTTTGGACATAAGAATTATTTTTTAGCTCTCAGTCTGGCTCTCATCAGGTGGTTCTTCTGTTTGATTTGTTTGTGGGTCTTTCCGCTAGAATTAAGCGTCTGTAAAATTTGTGTCCGTGAGTCAGCAAAGCGCCCTGTGGATTTCATGCAGAGACGCTATTAATGTTATTGGAGATAATATCGGCCTTCCTGTTTTCAGCAACAGGTCTGGCAATCAATCTGACATTAATCCAAGAGAATCTCACTAAAATGGGTCTAGGTTACGTTTCACCTCAAGATAAAAAATAAGAAATTATGTATATGTATACGTATATATATATATATATATATATATACACACACTACCGGTCAAAAGTTTAGATCAGTAAGATTTTTTATGTTTTTAAAAGAAGTCTCTTCTGCTCACCAAGGCTGCAATTTTTTGATAAAAAATACACAAAAAACACAGTAATATTGTGAAATATTATGACAATTTAAAATGACTTTTTATGTTAATATATATTAAAATGCAATTTATTCTGCTGAATTTTCAGCATCATTATCCAGTCTTCAGTGTCACATGATCCTTCACAAATCACTCTAATATGATGATTTTATGCTCCAAAAACATGTATGATTATTATCCATGTTGAAAACAGTTTTTGACATTTTTATTTCAGGATTCTTTGATGAATAGAAAGTTCAAAAGAACAGCTTTTATCTGAAATGGAAAGCTTTTGTTACATTAAACACTACCCTTTAAAAAGTTTGGGGTCAGTAAGAATTTGTATTTTATTTTTGGGGGAAATAAATAAGAAATCAATACTTCTATTCATCAAAGATGAGTTACATTGATCAAAAGTTACAGTAAAGACATTTATAATGTTAGAAAAGATTCGAATTAAATAAATGCTGTTCTTTTGAACTTTCTATTCATCAAAGAATCCTGAAATAAAAATGTAAAAAACTGTTTTCAACATGGATAATAATCATACATGTTTTTGGAGCATAAAATCATCATATTAGAGTGATTTGTGAAGGATCATGTGACACTGAAGACTGGAGTAATGATGCTGAAAATTCAGCTTTTTTTCAGAGGAATAAATTACATTTTAATATATATTAACATAAAAAAGTCATTTTTAATTGTCAAAATATTTCACAATATTACTGTGTTTTTTGTGTATTTTTTTATCAAAAAAATCGCAGCCTTGGTGAGCAGAAGAGACTTCTTTTAAAAACATAAAAAATCTTACCAATCTTAAACTAGTGTATATAGATCTATATGTCTTAAAATATCTTAAATGTAACTCGACACCCTTGTCTCATTTAGTATGCGCGGTTCTATGAATATGCAAATGAACCCCGCCTCCACTCACTCAGCTCAGAGATCCACTGGTTGACGATCACACATGCTTTAAGACTGTGTATATTCATAAGTCGACAGCATTGTTGAGTCAACTTATGAATTTACACATGGTTTGTCTTAAAGCGTTTTAAAAACGCCACATAGACATATAAACAACATTTAAAAGCTGGATTTTCAGCACAGGGGGACTTTGAGTGAACGTAAACAGATGAAAGGCCTTGATGATGTCAGAGGTTAGAGGAGAATGCCTGTTCCAGCTAATAAAAAAGCATCAGTAACTCAAATAAGCATTCAATACACCTGAGGTCTTCAGAAGAGCATCTCTGAACATGTCAAACCTTGAAGCAGAAGAGCTCCAGCAGCAAAGACACACACCGGTGATGTTCCTGTCAGATGAGAACAGAAAACTGAGTCCTCAATTCACACAAGCTCAACAAAACTGGACAACAGAATCGACTTGGAGAAATATTGGCTCTGGATTTTTGCTGCAAAATCAGATGTTCAGAATTTGGCGAAAACATGAACACATGGATCATCCTGCCTTGTATCAGGGGGTTTAATGGTGCTGGCACACTGTTAGTACCATCATTTAATCGACCTGAGTATTATTGAAGACCATTTCCTTCCCTTCATGACCACAGTGACCATATTCCGGAAGCTCAAATCATCTCAAAGTGCTCAATCTGGTTTCTTGAACATGAACAAGTCAAACAGATCTCTAGTCCATTAGAGCATCTTCTGGAAGTGGAGAGTCACATCATTAATGTGCAGATGATAAATCTACAGTAACTGTGTGATGAAAGCATGACAATATGGACCAGAATCTCTGAGGATTGTTTCCAGCATCATGTTGAATTAAGGCATCTCTGACCCGCTACTATAGCCAGGTGTACCTAATGCATGAATGAGTTCTTGGCATGTTTCCATGAGATTAAGTTAAAAGTTAAATGGTGTCATTGAGAGAAACTAACACCCCTGCTGGAGTCCAGACTGACTGATGGACCTCCGGGTCATCCACATCCCTCACTGTTACTATTGTCTGCATGGATTGGGTTCTATTGACCTCATTAGGAAAGAGGTTTGAGAGAAACCCAACACCATTTGAGCCCGGGTGTTAACGGGATCAATAGGGCTTTAACCTCTGACCTTTATCTCACACCACTGGTTTAAGCTCACAGAGGTTGTCACATATGTTTCTAAGGATCATCTGAGAGTGTCTGGTTCATATTTCGTCCCTGAAATCAATAGAAAGAACTGAGAAGTGATCCAGTCAAACCAACATGTATTCAGACACTTTCATTAATGAACTATAGTGCCCTGCACTCACTAGTGGAAAAATATACACAATTATATATGGTGTCTGAATAATTATTGATTTGACTGTATTTTGCAAAAGGAAATTGAAACCTATTTTACGATTGTTTGCATCGTGACATTTTTATTAATGTCTAAATTATCATACGGGATATTTTACTTGTAAATTTGTCGTTTTAATTATTGTCAAGGATATCTAGTCATTTTATACACATTTTAAAATTTTTTGCCATTACCTAAATGAGAATTGTTATTGTTGTTTAGCTGTTTGCATTAAAGTAATGTGAAATTGGTGAGGGCAATGAGGAATTGTCATGATCTTATACAAACTCATAAATGATAAAGATTTTAAATATTGTTAGCCTATAGGCTTCATTTTCTTTATCTAAAATGTAATTTATGTTCTATTTTTTAGGATGATTTTGTGTTGAAATATGACACCAAAGATAAAACTATAACTATAAGCATTCAGTGCATTGCCTGTCAATGATTTTATGGTTTATCAGCTCGGAGAATAAAAAAATAGGTCCAACAATATCATTACTTTGTGTCATTATCGTTATAATTGTTTTATGGACATACTTTGACATTTAGAACGATTTAAATATTGATCGCTATTGTTATCCTCGAAGTTCACAACATGGTGCACATAAGATGATGCAGAACTGAACTCTGTAGTTGGCGTTTCCCATGGGAATGTTTCTCAACATGTAAGTGTTAATGAACTGGGAGCACATGCACACAGGAAATGATGTCATCCGTGGTGTGTGACGACGTGTCGCTGAGGGAGTGTGGTGTGTGACATTAGATGTGAGGAGGCCTGTGGTGTTGATCTGTGTGTCAGTCGATCAGGATCGGAGATGCTCCAGCTGGTGCATCAGCTTGAATGATCGTGAGATGTATGAAAGCTGGTCTTTTCTCCACTCTAGCCTGACGCACTTTATTCCTCTGAAACTCGTTGCATCATGTGAATCCCATCAGTGTAGAGTTCTCCAGATCAAGGATGCCACTCTAATGGTGTGTTTACACCGAACGCAAATTTAACCCTCAGGTGCTCTCGTTTCGGAGTCACACTTGTTATCTCTCGATCAAAGTCGGACACTGAAAATGTAATTTCTTCCATCCCAGTAAAACCAATGCAATTTATTTTTGTTCTATAATATTTATTCTTGTAATTTTGTATTTTGAGACAATTTGATCGAATTTATTAATATTTATGCAGTATTTATGGTCTATTTTTGCCATGGAAATGTATATATATATATATATATATATAATTTTTTTCAAAAAATTATTCATGCAGTATTTTAGTATAATATAGAGTCTTAGGCCTTCAGAAAAAAAATATTTTTGAAGAAAATTAGCACCATCTGGTTACAGTATAGAGAAAAAGCGTAGAATCATGGTGTAACCACTAGATGGCATGTACAGCTCTCTATGCCTATGGAGAAGCATGTGAATTCCCAGATGTTTATGAACACATTTTATTTTTATTTTTTTGGTGGATTTGAATATATAGTTGAAACAATCTAAAAAACGATTTTTTTATTAAAAAACATGTAAAAACAACAACAAAAAAAACAGTGAATTTTTGTATTTTTATTTTTGTGTTTTTATTTTTTTTTTCAATTTCCCATTAATTTCCTATTGGTTGGTCATTTTTGACCAAAGACCACATATGTGACTATTTTTTTACGACCACTTAGCATGCTTGGATCATGACCTCAATTTTTTTTGTATTCACATACATAATGCCATAAAAGTCACCAAGTTTCATAACATTCCGAATGAAGCTGTGATTTTTAGAAATTCAAAACAGAAAATTTTTCGATTCAGAAAGTAGACAGAAGAGCACCTGAGGATTAATTATGTTGCCTCTCATGGGTATGAGGAAGTGACAGATTTGTATTTTGAACTATAGAAAAAAGCTCAATTAATTTCAATTAATTTATTTATTAAAAAAAAAGGAAAAGGACGTCTTCATCACCCTATCTGTCTATATCTATTTTCGATCTATTTCTTATATACTTTAGTAGGCCTATGTAAATGCTATAATAATAACATATAAATTACATAATAGTATTATAATATTAAATATATTATTTTTTATAATATAACCATATGAAAATTATTAGTTTATATAATATCCCAGTAGAAATGTAGCTATATAGATGTGAAGATTATAAAATATATATCTGTCTGTCTTTAATTGCCGTCCATCCATAGTGCTGGGCAACGATTAATCGCATCCAAAAATAAAAAATTGTGTTATAATGTAAGTGGGTATACCGTGTATAATTATTTTATATTTATAAATAAACACTCATTTGATGTATAATAGGCTTTAAATTACGCGTTAATATATATAAACATGCAAATATTTCTTAATGCATGTGTGTGTTTACATATAGGCTACTATATAATTAAACACACTACACGCATATTATTACACAAACTTTTATTTCGAGATACGATTAATCGCGATTAATCGTAACTCAGCACAGATATTTTAGGTAGGCCTATCCATCTCATCAGCTTAGTATCAGTGAATGGTGATGGTGTGGTTGCCATGGCATTGCTCTTCGGCCCGTGGGGTAAGTGCTGATTGGCTGAGCTCGATCCTCTCTCCCCACAGTGGCGGGCGAAGGGTTGCGCGTGGACTGGAGCGCGAAGGAGCTCCTCCTCAGACCTCGTGCTGCTGGGAAGCACGCGGACCAGTTGGCGCGCGGCCTGGGCGGGACATTTGGGCACTCGGACCGTTACCTCAAGGTGCCAAAGTTTCCTCTCAATCTGTTCCATTACCATTTATATCCTTCACAGCGTCCGGAACCGACACTCGCCCCCTTCCCTTCCTCTCCCGTTATTCGCCCCGCGTCGCGCGCTTGGCGGGTTAGAAAGCTGAAAGTGGGACACATATTCAACGCGTCTGCCATCGCGCTCCAAGGCCTGGCGTTCACCTGATATTTCTGTCATCATTATACATGGTTGGCAGTCGCGCTTTCACACAGACGCCTCCCAAACGCCCTCACTGACGCGCGTGTCACTCTGTCAAATGGGAGCTGATTAAGTCAAAGATGGCAGTGTACTTTACACTAAAACGAGGAATATAGAAATATGCATCAGGTGTGCTTTGCTTTTTTTATGTTTTTAAGTAATTTATGAAGCCACTGAATCGTTACAAGTTATAGCCAATGCCATCATAATCCCGTGCAGCTCACTCTTCGCTGTAAATAGAAAAGCCTGACTAAATCACTGATAAATACCTCGTCATGATTTTCACTGACACGCCCACAACTCGTAAAGATCGCGGCTTACTGAAATCCCGAGTTTTCCCACTCGTATTTACGACATTGTTCATGTTCGTTCAACTCGAGAAATACGATCTTTACGAGATGACCTGAACGCATTATTCAACACTTCTGCCATCGCGCTTCGAGGCCTGGCGTTTACCAGCTATTCCTGTCATCATTATAGGCCTACATGATTAGTAGTCGCGCGTTCACACAACGCTCTCACTGACGCGCGCGTTGTTCTGTCAGATGTGAGCTGATTAAGACTCGGCGTCCGGAGCAGAAAACTGTTTTCTCAGCTTGTCTCGGATGGATAATGACCTAATTAACCCGGGCCACGTGCGTTCCTCGCTCTGACTTTCATTTAGATGTTCACTAGTTAGTCGTCTAATCATTCACGAGTTACTCTCTGAGTAATTAGCAATTAATTCTTTAATGTGTTTTTGCCCTAACCGAATACACAGCGTCGCTGCACTAATGCGTTTTGCCTTTGACTAAATGTCATTTAACAGTCGCGCGACAGGGAATAACCCACAGGACTTCTGCAGGGTTTCAGTGTGCAGTCAGTGTTTATATCAGTATACATTTATATACTTATTTAATATTTAAGTTTATACAATGCACGTTCCTCTAATTAAAATTAAAATATGTAATTAATTTATTCAAAAAATGAATAGGCTATTACGTTATCCCATTTTAGTTGAAATAGTTACTTTATTTATTAAATACAAATTGAGTAGCCTATATATTTATTTAGTTTTATACAGACCTAGCCTATAAATCTGCATAAAGAAATGGATGCTCATATTTATATGTAATACAACTATATTTGTTCAATACTTTAGTATAAATGCAAGTATAAAATAATTTAATGTGTAACTAAGTAACTAATAATTATATTGATAATTATTAATAAAAATATTAGATAAATTTGCAGTAGGCCTATAAGTGCAAGTATAAAATGCAAGTACATTTCTAATATTTTATTAATAAACTATACATATTTTGTCTCTTATCAGATCTATGACCCTTTTTTGAGTCATGACCCACTAATAGAGAATCATATAACAAACATGAAGTAATATAAAATAATCAATATAAGCTTAATTAATTTTACTGATAGATTTATTGACTTTATTGATTATTTGTTCTTTGCTTAATAGAAATACTGTACAAGTCATGCCAATAAAGCTTGAGAGACAGACAGGTGTCATGACTGGGAATGCAGTTGGTGTGTGTGCTGTTTGTATACGTGTTCATGAGAGAGAGAGAGAGAGAGAGAGAGAGAGAGAGAGAGAGAGAGAGACGGGTGTCATGACGTGGAATGCAATTGGGTTGGTGTGTGTGTTTAACGTTTGCATGTGTGTTCATAGAGAGAGAGAGAGAGACGGGTGTCATGACGTGGAATGCAATTGGGTTGGTGTGTTGTGTTTAACGTTTGCATGTGTGTTCATGAGAGAGAGAGAGAGAAAGACAGATGATCAAACGTGCTGCATGTGACGTCATCGAGCATCATTCCTCCGTATCCTTGGAGAACTCGTTCCATGGCGACTGACTGGTTGCTATAGAAATGCTCGTTTCTCTCCAAGCTTCCCGCGGAATAGCGCGGCGTGTCGGTGAGCACGGACTCCATGGAGAAGCTTTTGTTCCTGTGTGGAGCGAGCGGAGAGCCGGTATCAATGCTCACTGTTCATCCTGTGTGTGTGTGTGTGTGTGTGTGTGTGTGTACGTTTGAGAGGCAGATGATATTTGGGAATGTTCTGAAGCGGGTCTTCGGTCGTTTTCCGTGCCAGTGCGTCGCTGAAGCGCGGGACCCGTGGGCTTCGTGTGTGTGTGTGCATATATTATATTATATATGTATATATCTGAGGATATACATGTGTATTCCCAGCCTCACAGACAGACGGATGAGGTTCCTGATGTCGAGCGTGTGCTGTAATTACTTGTGTGTTTGCTGTTATAAAACCTGTGGATCTCTCTCTGTGTGTGTGTGTGTCCGTCTCCCTGCACAGAGGGTTGCTTTGCATGCAAATTGAGAAGTGGAGATTCAGTCTGACACTAGATTAGAGAAGAAAACTCTATTTCTTTTTACAGTCTGCTCTGCTCTGAGTCTAGTCTACTTTCATCTCGTCTGTTCTGTACAATTCTGTTCCATTTCATTCTATTCTCTGTACTCATAATAACCCATGTAGTCTAGACAGTGACTTTTTTACTGCACTGAAATCCCTCTATTCTATTCTGTATTTTCTATTTTGTTCTACTCTACTGTACACCCATCCATATAGTCTAGACTGTTAAGTCATCTTTATTATATTCTACTCTATTTGGTTCTATTCTGTTTTGTATTATTTTATATTCTGTTCTATTCTAGTCAAGTCTGATATTTCCTGTGCTGATACACTGAATTCTATTCTACCTTCGTCTATTCTATTATGTCTTTGTCTATTTTGTTATAATTCTATCTTTGCCTATTCTAATCTGCCTGTCTATTCATTTCTATCTTCATCTATTATATCTATCGTCTATTCTATTCTTTGCTATATTTCTATTCTTTATCCATTCTATCCTTGTCTATTCTATGTATATTCTCTCTTTATTCTATTCTATTCTATCTTTGTCTTTTCTATATGACCTTGTCTGTTCGGTTCTATCTTTGTCTATTCTATTCTTCATCTATTCTATTCTATCTTTGTCTATTCTATTCTATATCTCTTCTATCTTTGTCTATTCTATTCTATTTTGTCTACTCTATATATTTGTTTTGTCTATTCAATTCTATCTTTGTCTATTCTATCCTTCATCTATTCTATCTTTGTCTAATGTATTCTATTCTTCATCTATTCTATTCTGTCTTTGTCTATTCTATTCTCATCTATTCTGTTCTATCTTTGTCTATTCTACATTTGTCTTGTCTATTCTATTCTATCTTTGTCTATTCTATTCTTCTATTTTATCTTTGTCTATTCTATATTTGTCTTGTCTATTTTATTTCTCGTCTATTCTATCTTTGTCTATTCTATATTTGTCTCATTCCATTTCTCGATTCTGTCTTTGTCTATTCTATCTGTCTATTCTATTCTTCTTCTATTCTATCTTTGTCTTGGCTATTCTGTTCTATCTTTGTCTATTCTATTCTTCAATTCTATTAAATCTTTGTCTATTCTATTCTTCTTCTATTTCTACTCTGTCTTTGTCTGTTCTGTTTTAACTCGTCTCCATACTGGCGTTGATGACTCCGACCTCTAACCAGATGGAACTGGATAAATATAGTCTAATGTTCTGATCCAGTCTGACCTCTGACCTGTAATGCTGCCTGAATCATAATCACACACTGTCCGCTCGTTGGCCAGAGGAGAACTGAGCGTCTGAGTCTGGGTTCTCCCTGGATCCTTGCCACCGTCGCCACTTTTTCGCCTTTGTCGCCATTGTTTTTTGTCTCGCTTAGTTGGGGACATTTAATTTTATATTTAACAATATTATTGCAACATTATTTTCATGTTATCTCTGTAAAACTGCTTTGAAACAAAAAAACACTATATACATAAAGGTTACTTGACTTTACTATTCTTCATCTATACTATTCTATTCTATTCTATCCTATCCTATCCTATCCTATTCTATCCTATTCTATTCTATTCTATTCTTCGTCTATTCTCATTCTTCGTCTAGTCTATTCTTTGTCTATTCTATTCTATTCTATTCTTCATCCATTCTATTCTATTCTTTGTCTATTATATTCTAACATTGTATATTCTGTTCTATTCTTCTTCTATTCTGTTCTTCATCTATTCTATCTTTGTCTTGTCTATTCTATTGTATCTTGTGTCTATTCTGTTCATCTATTCTATTTGTCTATTCTATTCTTTGTCTATTCTATTCTTCATCTATTCTATTCTATTCTATTCTATTCTATTCTATTCTTTGTCTATTCTATTCTTTGTCTATTCTATTCTAACATTGTATATTCTGTTCTATTCTGTTCTTCATCTATTCTATCTTTGTCTTGTCTATTCTATTGTATCTTGTGTCTATTCTGTTCATCTATTCTATTTGTCTATTCTATTCTTTGTCTATTCTATTCTTCATTTATTCTATTCTATTCTATTCTATTCTATTCTATTCTATTCTATTCTATTCTATTCTAACTTTGTATATTCTGTTCTATTCTTCTTCTATTGTGTTCTTCATCTATTCTATCTTTGTCTTGTCTGTTCTGTTGTATCTTGTGTCTATTCTGTTCATCTATTCTATCCTTGTCTATTCTATTCTATTCTATTCTATTCTACTCTATTCTATTCTATTCTATTCTATTCTATTCTATTCTATTCTATCTTTGTCTTTTCTCATTCTATCTTTGTCTATTCTGTTCAATTCTTAATCTATTCTATCTTTGTCTATTCTATTCAATTCTTCATCTATTCTTTGTCTATTCTGTTCAATTCTTCATCTATTCTATTCTATCTTTGTCTATTCTCTTCTATCTTTGTCTTTTCTATTCTATCTTTGTCTTGTCTATTGAATTCTATCTTCATCTATTCTATCTTTGTCTTTTCTGTTCTATTCTGCATCTGTTCTATTCTTTGTCTATTCTATTCTGTGTGGGCTGTGTGTGATGTGGTTGTTCTGCTGAGGTCAGGGGTCACAGTTGCAGATGATGGAAGCGTCTGTAAATGGCAGATCTGCTGTTCATTGAGTTTGTGCAGTTTTCCTGAGCTTGAGCTCCTCAGGGACTGAATCTCAGCTCACTGTTCAGTAGGGCAGTAGGCGAGTGTGTGTGTGTGTGTGTGAGCGGCAGCAGACTGTAATGGTGTTATTACCTCCAGCTCATGTAGGGAATAATCAGTGTGTATCTCAAGGGGACTGCGCATGTTTTTTTATTTCAATATGTATCCGTTGTTATTTTACCACCCGTCTCCATTAACTTTGCCACGACGTTTCCGCTAATACGTTAAACTTCACACTCGCTCACACACACACCAGGTGGACGTGTCTACTGTCGAGTCCCTGCGGATGATGAAGACACGAACGACTCAACACAGATACACACGTGACCTTACACACACACACCGTGACCTGAACAGTCTCATGGAGCATTTGCTCTTGAGGGATTCTCTCTTTGAGAAAGAATTATGCAACATTTAAAGCAAATGCAGGAGAAAACAATCCCACAATCCCACAGGAGAAACCCGAGACACACACTCAAACATTCCTGTAGTTCAGTTTACACACAGCTCGTCTTTATTAGACAACAAGTGCAGAGAAGAAATGTCTGTAATGTTTTGATGAAATTAAACTGTTCTTTTAAGCTCTTTTACTCTATATTCTATTCTATTATTTTATATTCTGTTCTTTTGTATTCAGCTGTACACATTCTTCAACTTTTCTTTTCAATTCCATTCTATTCTGGTCAAATCATCTAGTTTCTTATTTTCTGTTCTATTTTATTCTACTCATATTCCCCCCATCTAGTCTGGACTGTTATTTTCTGTTCTGCTGCATTAAAGTTAGCCTATTCTATTCTGTTCTGTATTTCTATTGTTTCATATTCTGTTCTTTTCTATTCAGCTGTCCTCATTCTTTTGATCTGTCATTTTTATAAGCTGTTGGTTAAAGCTTTTAACTCTTTTTTTTGTCTTCTCTCAGGTAAATGTTGAGGACAGCAACGACATGTTACCTAAATCCAGACGAGCTCTCACCATTCATCGAGATCGCAGCGCTGGCTAGATCTTCTCTTCACGGTAAACACACACACTCTCTCTCTCTACACACACACACACACACACACACAGACACAACAATGAAGTCCATTTACCAATAAATCCTTGTCTTTTTCACAACCTGTCAACGAAATGTAATGATTCATTTGCTCTGCTTATAAAAACAGTTTTCTTTATTTTTGAGACACACACATCACACAGGATTATGGTTAATATTGATGTTCACCAATAGTCAAATATCTGTTTAGTTTAAGATGCACCTTTATTAAAACCTTGTCAGATAGTTCACTTGGGCATTTGACTATCGGTTAACATTAACCAGCATTAAATTACTGTTTAGTTTAGTTTAGAATTAAAACCTTGTCAATAGTTAGTATTTTAATGCTGGTTAATGTTAACCAATAGTCAAATACCTGTTTTAGTTTTTTTTCGGCTGTTGATGTAGGTGATGCACCCTATTTAAAACCTTGTCAATAGTTAACAGAGTAATTTAAAGCTGATTGATGGAAGTGTAACAAAAGTCCCTGCAATAAAGGAAAATAACAATAGATTTGATAATGAAGCGTCTCCGTTCAGACACATCGAGTATGCTGCATTGTTCTCATAATGTAGGTCATTAGGTCTCCACAAAGATCACCAAACCTGACTCTCTCTCTCCACACACACACACACACACACACACACACACACACACACACACACACACGGGTTTGTTTTACTATACTTGTGAGGACATTCCATAGGTGTAATGTAACTGTATTTTGTCCAGTATGAAATACATAGGAAATACATGAAAATGTCCTCATAAATCACATGCACATTGCAATACCTGTATAATACCCATGTCATTACACAAATTTCTGTCCTTAAAAATCACACACACACACAACTTTTGACATCGAGATCTTCACGGTAAAACACACGCACGCACATACTTGATGAGTCCTTTGTGTGGCACTGACACCATGACCTGGATTATTCCGCATGTATTATGTATTATACTGTATTGTGGTTGTTGACCCCTGAGTCTCTGTGTGTGTGCAGGAATCTCGCAGGTGGTCAAAGATCATGTGACGAAGCCCACGGCGATGGCGCAGGGCGCGTGGCGCACCTGATCGAGTGGAAGGGCTGGTGTAAGCCCACGGACGCTCCCAGCGCTCTGGAGTCTCACCTCACGTCATACTCACATCTGTCCGAGGGCGAGCAGGAGGCACGCTTCGCTGCCGGTCAGTGACCTACACACACTGGGCCCTGTTTTAACTAGCTAAGCGCTGGTCTAAAGCTCATGCCGCCAACTTAATGTGTGTCTGAATCCACTTCGGCTAGTTTAACGACGGGAAAAATGATTGCCGCTCCCGGCGCTGGTCTAAAATGTGTTTTGGGCGTAGCGACCAATCAGAGTCTCATCTCCTGTTCCCTTTAAAAGCCAGTTAGGCTCGAAGCCGTGGCGGATTCACTATTAACATGACAGGTATTTGCAAGCGGAAAGACTGAACGCTTCTCTAGCGAGGAACCAGATCTGCTCGTGCGCAAGGTTAAAGCTGTGTGTGTGTGTGTGTGTGTGTTCGGGGTTAAATCGCTAGCAGACCATCTACAGGACAAGCCAGATTCCACCATATCTTTATGAACACAATATTAACCCTCTGATGGTCTTCGTTTAGGAGTCACGTCCTGTGCCTTCCCGGTCAGAAGTGACTGGACACCTGAAAAATGAAACTTCCTCCATCCCAGTAAAAACCAATGCAATTTATTTTTGTTGTATAATATTTATTCTTTTTAATTTAATATTTTGAGAATAAAATAATTTTTTTAAATATTTTTAAAATAAAAAAAAAAAAAAAAAAAAATATATATATATATATATATATATATATATATATACACAGCTATGGAAAAAATTAAGAGACCACTGCCAAATCAGCAGTTGCTCTGGATTTATTATTTATAATCCAGAGCAACTGCTGATTTGGCAGTGGTCTCTTAATTTTTTCCATAGCTGTATATATATATATATATATATATATATATATATATATATATATATATATATATATATATATATATATATATATATATTTAATATCTTTTCAAAAAATTATTAATGCAGTATTTTAGTTTAATATAGAGTTTAGGCCTCTATAGAGGAATGTGAATTCCCCAGCTGTTTATGAACACATTTACATTTACATTTTTTTTGGTGGATTTGAATATATATTTAAAACAATCTCAAAAACAATTTCTTATCAAAAAAAATTGTGATTTTTATTTTTTTTATTTAAAAATTTTAATTAAATTTTTTTTTTATAATTTTGTTTTTTAGACAATTATTCGGTCAGAAGTGACGGAGGACCATCAGAGGGTATAATAATTTACATTGTAATCCTTTTATTTTTAATATTTGGCATGTTTGTGTGCTGCTGTGTGTCCCTGTGTGTGTAATAAGTAGGGTTGGGATTTGTATTCGATACCAGTACCTACTCGGTATTTTTTAAACGGTTCCGGTGCCTAAACGGTTCTTGAAACGGTACTTAAGAAAATGAAACCGCACACACTTTGTAAAAAAAAAATGGTAACACTTCACAATAAGGTCCATTAGTTACTACATTAGTTAACATTAACAAAGAATGAACAATACTCCTTCAGCATTTGTTAATCTTTGGTAATGTTAATTTCAACATTTACTAATACTTTACTAAAATCGTGTTAACATTAGTTAATGCACTGTGAACTAACATGAACAAACAATGAACAGCTAGATTTGTATTAACTAACATTAACAAAGAATAACAAATACAGTAACAAATGGTTAGTTCATGTTAATAAATGAACCTTATTGTAAAGTGTTACCAAAAAAATAATTCCCCTTTATTTACAGGGCCAAACTGGACACAATATTAACTTACAATATAATACAAGTAACATATGGTAATAATAAATAAAACCAATATAAAATAAAAGTTAATATTTACATAATATCAAATAAAACAATATTATATCAAACAATGTAATTATACTGGAGATTAATAGAGATTACTACCAGGGTAATATAATATCGACATGGCTACAGGTTCCCATGTTTTGTCTGCTTTTACTAGTCATGTTATTTTGTCATTTACTAGTTAAGCTCTTAGCCAGTTTGATATTTCGTTCCCACTGCGTCTTATGCGCATCTTTGAGTAAACATATGAAAGAGAACGTCTCTGTGTAACCCATGTTCTCTGAATAGGGAACGGGACGCTGCGTTCGCTGCCAAATATCTCGCGCTGCTTTTCGGCAGAGAACTCTGAGGAGCAGATGATGCGCGCGTAGATATAATATGACGACGTGAGCGTCAAGGCGGCGCGAATGGTGATTCTATATCCATAGACAATCGTTATTCTGACGCACATTTTATATGTGTTTAATCCCTCTCGCGTATCAGAACGTATCAGCTGACGTTCCGGGAGTCTCCCGCATATTGATAACGGCTCCAGGATGATCGCAAATTAGTTCAAATCTCCCGGAATCTAGTGCGAGCGAGCAAGCGCGCGTGCGAGACAGATCATACAGTGCTTCAATAAACCGTATAGTGCGCGCACGTCGGAGAAGGGAGAGAGAGACCGCGAGAGACTGCGTGTGTGCGCCTCATGCCACCGCATGCCACAGACTCAGGCATCGAAATCAGGCACCGAAATTTTCATTCTGATTCGGTCTGGTTACTACCGTTTACGTCAGAACCGGTTCCCCTATTAGAACCGAGTTTCGGTACCCAACCCTAGGTAATAAGCATTGTGAACCCAAACCCAACCCAGACATTTTCACATCACGATAATTGCTAACACAGTTACACTAGTGAACTATCTCGAGGCCCACAGAGAAGGAAATGAAGAGTTGAATAAAGTCGTTATTTTTGTTAGTTTTTTGTGCACAAAAAGTATTCTCGTCACTTGATAAACTTAAGATTGAGCCTCTGTAGTCACTTGGACTATTTTAACAATGTCTTTAACTTTTCCGGCAAGTTTCAATCCCTGAAGAAGCCTATGGAGGAGTGATCCAGCTCTCAGATTTAATCCGAAATATCGTCATTTGTGTTCCGAAGATGAACGAAAGTCTTACGAGGTTGAACATCATGAGGGAGAGTAATGACTGACAGAATTTTCTTTTTTTTGTGTGAACGAACCCTTTTAAGTACGAAATTTTCATATGCGTTAGTTTTTTCGTATCGTCTGAAAAAAAACCTCATCAAACTGAGTCTGATGCGTATTAATCTGTAGCGGAAAAATTCGCTGAAACAATACAAAATGGAGTCTTTTTGTCATCCTATTTCTTTTTAAAAAGAGGAAATATCGTGTTCATCCAATCCTGAGATTGCGCAGAGAGGAAGATTTCCACCTCCTGCCTGTGTGTGTGTGTGCTTTACATGCCTCTTCCATGCAGCACAGATGCAAAGTTGTTCAATTTAATCAGTTGATTGGAAACAAACTTTCAAAAAACTGCATTCTAAAAATCTAAATAAATAGAAAAGTATCTAGATTTATTTGAAAGTGCTCACAATAATATGTAATGCATCACCAAAGACCAGCACATGTCTATTTGATTTGATGTTGATGTCGATTAGTTCTGTTAATGCTTTTTCAAACACCACAGTGTGTCATTGGTTTGATTTCCCAGGGAATGCATGCACTGATCAAATGCAAATGCATAAAACATATACATGATGGGAGAGAAGGACTGGACACCACTGAGCTCATATGAGGCAATAAATAATCATTCATTGCATGCAAAGCGTCTGATTAATGGAGAATCACTCTTGATCTCTTTGATCCCTTTTAAAGAGGACACTCAGATTATTGCAGAACGGGAAGAAAGGCAATACATCAAGCGAGCCACGGCTTCTGCTGCTGGGACAGTGACTGTTAACAGGATAATGAAGATAATCAGACTAGCCAATCGAGTTATCAGTTTATGTGTGCTTAATTCCGCTTTCTTAACAATTCATTCATTTCTCTCACAATTCCCATCCGAACTTTCCCAGGATGAGGCTGGTGTGACAAAGCTTTTTTCTCAGTGACGGCAGGACGATTTATGGGCTGAACTTGAGAGAGTCATTCACAGCTTCTCTCTCTCTCTCTCTCTCTCTCTCTCTCTCTGTCAGTCAGTGTCATAGGATTTCCCTTTTCATAAAGTGACAAAATATTAATTTAATTTTGTTTGTGCATGCAGTATATGTCCTTGTCAACGTGTGTGTTTGTGCATTTACTGCCCATCACTGCAGGCACACACACACACACAGTGACACGGTGGGTCAAATTGAACTCTAGGAAAATTGCCGAAACCTCAACAAAATTTGCTGTGTGAGTGTTTGCTGACGAAGGGTGAAAGATGAATGGAAGGATGAATCTCTGAATTAACACAAGCAAAGGAGAGAGAGAGAGAGAGAGAGAGAGAGAGAGACTTTTGACTTGATGGCATTATCCATACTGGTTAATGCTTGTTAGTGCTGGTTTAATTCATTTTATTTAGCACCTTTTGGAATTATAATAGTATTTTTTTTCTTTTATTCAACTTTTATTGAAATGTATTTGATTGTTTTGCGCATATAGATTTATTTTGCTTATTTTATTTTCATTTTATTTTGCATCCATTGTGATAATATTTATTTTGCTTTACTTTATTTTTGTGCATATTATGCCTATTGAAATTAGGAAATTAAAATTATATATATATATATGAAGAGTTCAGATGCAAAAGCCTCTATGTGCCATTTGAAATTTTCTTCTAAAATGACCATTTTTATCAAGCTTGTATATTTAAGTTCAGTAATTTCACTTTAATGAGAATTGATAGGTAGTCTTCATTGTCATTTAAGTGAAATTATTGAACTTAAATATACAAGCTTGATAAAAATGGTCATTTTAGAAGAAAATTTCAAATGGCACATAGAGGCTTTTGCATCTGAACTCTTCATATATATATTTATATATATATATATATATAATTATTTTTTATGCCTATTGAGATTTGAATTAATTTGCTTCTATTATATTTAGCTTTTATTTTATTTTGCACCTATTGGCATTTTAATTATTTAGCTTTTTAATTGAGATTTCATTTGCTTGCACTCTTGTTATTTTACTGTATTATTCTTATTTTGCAATTTCTATGCAGATATGCGGCAAGTAGCTTCTGTGGTTAAATATATTCCTGTCAATTAAACCACGAGACACAGCGAGAGCGTTGATTAGATAATTGCTTTCTCTAACCCAAGCACTGCACACATATGAGCATGTCTGGACAGAAGCTGTGTGTGACTATGAGCTGCTCGGCAGTGGTGAGGTCACTTCCTGTCTGCCTGAGGAAACTGCTGTGATGTCATAACAATTTCAAATATAGGCAGTGTTCTATTTAGAGTGGCCTGTCAATCAAATATGGGTTCTATGTGGCAATCAAAGAGAATCTGTCTCCATGGCGACACATCACACTCTTTGCTACATTTGTTAAAATGACTGCAGTGCCTAGCAACCAATATGTGGGATCTATTTTAAATATGGTGTGTATTATGAAGGAATGTACCGTTAGTGTTAATGTTTGGAGAATGAATGTACTGTTTTGTTAATCTGAAAGAGAAAATAAAAACTGTCTATCATAAGAAAAAATTATGAATTTATTTTCATGAATTGTGTTCTTTGACCAGGGGTGGCAGAGCAGTTTGCCATCGCGGAGGCAAAGCTTCGGGCCTGGTCTTCAGTGGACGGTGACGAGTCTAACGATGATTCTTACGAATGAAGACTTTTCTACCTGCAAACGAGCCCGTTACACAGAGCACAGGTACACACACACACAAATCAGAGTCACACAAATCCAGAGTCAGTGCAAAATACATGCACACCTCTTCGTGGAGTCTGAAGCATAATATTGATGCACCAAGTTGCTCATATTCAATAATGATCTGTTGATTATTTATAGCATCTCATATGTCTTGAGTTTATTCATTTTTATTAAGGCTAATGATGACCAGATTTTCTCTCTTCTTTCTCTCTCCCTCAAACTGAAAACGCTGAAACGAAGCCACAGACATTACTGTCCAGGTGCCCTACTTTCATTCAGAAAACATCTATTTCCCCATTCTCCCCCCTCTCTTAATCTTTGCTCTCGGTGCTATTTGATATCCCAGCATTCATTTCTCCTGCAAGTTGAATGTGTTCTGCTGCACAGACCGCAGAGAGAGAGAGAGAGAGAGAAACAAAGTTGTACCACATCCAGCTTGTCTCTTTATCCAGCTACAGCTTGCAGGTTTACACCTTGTTCGCTGTAACACGTTTCCACTGCCAATTAAAGTGTTACTTCACCCAAAAAATGAAATGTCATCAATTACTCATGTCATTTCAAACCCATATGACTTCCGTTCATCTTCGAAACACAAATGAAGATATTTTGAATGAAATCTGAGAAGAGTTTCTGTCCCTCCATTGCAGGGTGCTAAAGTAACAGATTACAAATACTCACGTTACTGTAATTAAGTAGGTTTTTTTTTTTTAGAAATTGTACTTTTTTCGAGTACGTTTAAATTGTGTAATTTTACTTTTACTTGAGTACATTTTAAGTGATGTATCAGGTACTTTTTCTTCGCTATTTCCTTCTGTTTGTGGTCGTTACTCGTTACATGCTTGTTCTAATTTTATTTTGTATCCATCAACGCTGATTGGATACGAGTACATCGGTCTCGTGACTGTCATCAAATCAAATTAAGCACAGAAACTTTAACCGCCTATTCCTGCTGTTACTCGTGACTGCTGTGGAAGTGCGATTCTTCACGCATCAATTGGCTTCATGCACAGCTACACTACTTCCTGAACTTAAGCCAGCTCCTTTGTTTCCTGTCTGCCATTATTGGCCAAGCTTGATTAATTCAGGTGTGTCTGATTATTGTTGCCGTGACTACTGAGGTCAGGCACACCTGAATTAATCAATTTGTCCAATAATGGTAGACAGAAAAGAAAGGAGCTGGCTTAAGTTCAGGAAGTAGTGCAGCTGTGCATAAAGCCAATTCAGATCCAGATATCAGCGTCTTCCTGTAATATGCTAAGGTACATTTCACATTTCTGCTTAATATGATATTTATATAGGCTGGCTTGTCTACAGGGCCTAACATTTGGTCTGAGGTTGGGGGTATTGCGTGACGAGTTCATAATGCGGTGAATTCCCGCTCCCATTTACTTCACAATCACATTATAGAGAGACAGCGCGTCACGATCTGTGCTCTGCCGCGTCTCGCGCTCCGGCCATGCTGCCAGATTCAGAGTCAGTGCACCAGGTCGTTAACTTGAACTGCATTTCTTAATAAGAAATTAGCACAGCTCGTTAATAAACAACGTTTTTTGATTGATCCATTATACGATCCGTCTTCATTTGGCAAGTGCACTTGAACATGTTGAACTTTTGTTTTTTTGTTTGTGGATGCTGCTGATAAAACAGCTTCGCCTCAAAGACAAAGAGACAAAGTATGTTTGTTTGTTTCTTTTGTAAAAGTTTCCTGGATATAACTTCCCTATTTAATGCACAATTTTCCTTACAAATTATATTATCAGCATTACAATGTGAGTAAATGTAGCCGTGTAAAATGTAAGGGATGATGCCACCCTTCTAGAACAATGTGCATTTAAATTGTAACATATTTATTAGCATGGAATTAAAGTGTGTAATTAGTGTTAGCTCACTATCTTAGCCTTTTTCAGTGCATTGGTTGAGGTAATCTGATAATATTAGTGATTCTCATTTATCAAAACACTAACATTGGTACTGTTTTGGAGAGAAATTGGGTATTTTTTAATCTCTCTATTTAACCCATCTCTTGGTGTGTGATGCTGAACTATCATATGAGTTTCTAAAGGTTTTTGAATTCTTTGCACAGTTATGATAATATTGATAATTTATGTGCAACAGTGCAACAATAGCATGCTCAGGCCCAGTGGCTTTTCGCCTAATTTTAAATGCTCTTCCCCCCCAAATAATATGATTTAAATGGTGATGAGTGTACTGATTTGATGTGATTTTTTTAATTTATAAATTGTAGTGCACAGTGTTTATTATAAGGGGTAGAATCCGCACCTCAGTACTCACTACTCACTACTCATGAGTACTTTTAAATAAGCTACTTTTTTACTCTTACTCAAGTAGTTTTTTGGACAAGTACTTTTTACTCTACTCACACTACATTTTTTGGAATGTAATGGTACTTTTACTCTGAGTATGTTTTTTCAGTACTCTTTCCACCACTGCTCCATTGACAATTACGCAACTACAACTTTGACTCTTATGGTGTGTTCACAAATTTAATCGTTTGCGTGAGTAGATTACATACAAAGTCAATGCTAATACGCGAACAGGCGCATCATTCGCGCCGGGCTACCGCAAACCACTTTTTATTCGCAAGTGACGCAAACGCGTGAATGGGTTCAGAAATGTTCAAGCGTCTAACTAGACGGGATAGTCGCGTATTTGACGCTCTCATTCGACGCTCGGTGTGAACACACCATTATACTCTTATAATTCTTATTTGAGTTTATTTGATTTTAGTCCACATTTTCTGAAGAGACTCAATCACTTTATATGTTGAACATATATAATTTAGGCTTTTATTCACATATAAACATTGACCAGCGAACATAAACCAAAGATGAACCGTACTTGCTTGAATGCGTAAGAATGAACCTCATTGGTTCTTGCATGCTTGAGCTTCCGTTTACCTTATCTGATGTGTGTGTTGATTAATGTCCATATGTGAATAAAAGCCTAAATTAAACCTGTTCATCATATAAAGTGATCAAGTCAGAACATATGGACTGAACCGCTCAATTCATTTACGATCTTTTTATGAACTTTTGGAAGTGATAAACTGGAATTTGCGTTGCTGTCAATGGACGGTACAGATCATTTCTCCGATTTCATTAAAACATCTTCAATTGCATTTCTAAGATAAACAAAAGTCTGACTGGACCTTACCGGAATGCAAATGAAGATGTTTTAATGAGGTCAGTAAATGAGAAACGAATTTTAAGTTTTTGGGTGAACTATCCCTTTAAAACAGTGATAAACTATTAACCAGTGGGGTACGAAAAAAAAAACCGGTAACACTTTATTTATTAGATATTTATTTGACCCTATAGTATACATGTAGTTAATTTATATTACTCGGTACTTCAATATATAATTACACTAACAATGACACCTTAAAATAAAGTGTAACCAAATAAGCAGAGACATATGTTGCTTCCAATTAAATATTCTTTAAAACAAACTATTGTTTAAATATGCGCAGTGGTTTGATTCTGAACACACCTGTTGTCTCTTCAGATCTGTCCTTGGACCCTCATTACCTGCGGGATCTCTTACACACTCAGGTGTGTCAGGCTCACCTGCGGGGTCGAGGTCTGTGTGAGGCCGAGAGCGGGGTGGGAGCTGACCTTTCACCTCCTGTGGGGTCACCGGGGTCACCGTCAGACACGCTCTGCTCCAGCACATACAGCTTGGACGAGAGACACCCGTCTGCTTCGGGACCTCGGTCGTCACGTGGACTCGCCCGCTGCAGAACTCACCGCCAAGATCCTCAGCGTTCTTCAGGGAGGGGAGGAGCTACTGTTGGCCCGCCTACAGGGGCGGGGCATCGAGTAGGAGCAATACTGAAAACTGAACGAAGTACATCGA